>APFE030173186.1:0-40355 GCA_000404065.3 Pinus taeda | reverse complement strand
TTCAGTATTTTCCATTAATGAAATGAAGTATTATTTCCGCTGCATCTTTGTGTATATGGTTATCTCTGTATTTTGTTGCGTTCCTGTTTAAATCCGAATCACCTCACCCATACCGCACCCACTCAATGCCCGACTTTTACCGGCCCAAGAGCACGTGATATGGGTAGTTTTACTCAGGCCCATTTTCCTACGTGTTAGCCTCCAGCATAGATCACATTCCCTTGTGGAAATACCACCCACTTTCCAAAAGTGGTGTGATGGCTTCTAAAACATCCTCCTCGCCCAACATGAAAACCATCCACTGTTCATAATATTTACCCGCCAATTTCAACTGTTCACGGTTAAAACCCCTCCAACCCCATTTTTGGCCTTCTTCGCCTGTTTGCACTGTTGAAGCCTCTGAAGCACACCAACACCCTCAGAGCTCCTATGACCAGCTACCAACTGCTAGAACCCTCAAAAATTCCATCACTGCACACCTCAAATCCGTAGAAGCCTCTGTAGACCTCAATTTTAAACTAGTTTGCAACCCCAACTATAAAATTCCAAGCATTTAAGTAGAAAACCAAGAATTTCCCTCTCATTTAAAAAAGTACATTGAATTCATGAAATAATTGAATGAATTTACTTAATTTCCCTCTAAATTGAGAGTTTCCCATTCCTAAAATACCAAAACCCCTACCTACAAATTTCTGATACCCTACCTTAGTTACTGAATTGTGAAAGCCTCACTCCCATAGCCATATAACCCAAATTTCAACAATTTATTACAGAAATGGCTACCCAAACCTCTCTAGATGTCAGACCAGTGACAACCCCTCATTTAGACATTGTCGTTTAGAACCTTGATCCAATCTTGTTTGTTTGACATTTGACTCCATAGCCCAATGGCAAAAGCAAACCACTTTTCATCTAAGTAAGTGATCCCACCACCCAAATTCAAAACAAAACCCAAGTGCAACCATAACCAGCCTAAAATTTATTTACTAAAACAAAGTTAAATTATAAAGAGAGAGCCATCTCTGAGCATCAAGAAGGCTAGGTCCTGATCTCCAAAGGTGGTTTGTGGTTACCTCTATTATTTCCTTCTTCAAACTTTGAAAGGGAATTTTGGAGTGATAACATTTCTGGCGACCATACTAGGGACTTTTATCCTCAGTTTCATAAAGCTTTAAGGAAACCTTAAATTATATCTTAAGCCCTTTATACATAAAAAGTAGTTAAAATTTTTTAAAATTATGGCTCCTAAGAAGATTCACTATACCAGGGAAAACCTAGATCCAAACCCTGCTACCATAGTTGATGACCTAGAGTGAATTTTAAGAAAACCCAAAATAACAGAAAATTACGCCAGTAGTAGTCAGTTAATCAGAGTCAATTCACTCCCTGAAGAGTTGCTAAATTTAGAAGAACTCCCTTTTCACTTGTCATTTGACCTCTCATTATTTAGGAGTAAATATGAGAATGATAACCATGAAACAATCTTAGACCCTAGTTTTTTCAACTCATTGAATAAAAAAGGGTTATTCATTCATATTTAGACAAATTTGTCATTGAAACTTTTGACAAGATAGAAGCTTGGGCCTCTAAATTGATAATTAATGTAAGTGAAGCTTACCTTCAGCAATCTTTTGAACCATCTTTACTACTGTTGCCCTTGAAGTTTTTGCACAAACTTCACTCCCTGTAAGTACCCCTTCTTTTACCACAACATCATCACTTGTATCTACCATAGTTCAATCACCTAAACTAGTTATTAATTAGCCATCCTCATCATCATCTAGTTTGCCTCCATCCAGTTTAGTTTCTACCTAAAGCACTACAAATTTACCCCTTAGTCAGGCCAAAATCACAACTATGGAAAACTGATATTCTCCTTTAGTTCTACCTGCACAAGTCAATGCCATGCCCAAGGATTATCAGAGCAAAATCTTCTTATTTGATGCCATTGGTTAGTACATTTCCCAGCAGCATGTAAACAAGATGACTGATTATTTTGAGCTGCATGAGATAGATGAAGCAGATGTCCAGATGAGATTGTTTGCCTAGACTTTAACTGGGGACGTAAAGAAATGGTTTAAATCCTTACCTTCCAATCACATACCAGACCTAGTTAATTTTCATAGATTATTTCTAGATAGATGGGAGAGAAAGAAAAACCCATTGCAAATACTTTATGAATATTAAAACATTAGAACAACTCCTAATGAGTCATTTCAAGACTATTTCACTAGGTTCAATAGTATATATAATCCGATCCCAGTCAATATTAAGCC
This sequence comes from Pinus taeda, assembly GCA_000404065.3. NCBI lineage: Eukaryota > Viridiplantae > Streptophyta > Pinopsida > Pinales > Pinaceae > Pinus > Pinus taeda. The sequence continues at coordinate 38,079 of APFE030173186.1, read as the reverse complement.
TCCACTTGACCTAGCATTGATTAAATTCCCTGATGGTTTTGACACTGACATGTCATACCGGTTAAGGGAAAGAAATCCTCTAACACTGGAACAAATGCAAACCAATGCTGTTAGTGTAGAGGCTAACCTGTTGGCCAAGAAGGCCAAAATGAAGAATGAAAATGGATTTCTATTTAAAGACTAAACTTCCACTTCAGATGGAAAAGTTAGCTAAAAGTATAGAGAGAATTATGGATAGGTTAGAGAACATGCAAAGAAAAAACTAATGGGAGAATCAACAACCACCTCCAATAAGAAACCCCAATTTTAGAAAGAACCCTAACGTAGGAAGGAATGTCACATCAAACTAGTAGATTAGGCCTCCCTTCCAGGAGAACCACACTGAAGGTTCACATAACCAAGAAGTAGAGGATGAATCCCAGATTAATTTACTAGGGGTAAATGATGAAGACACTATTTTTCTTACCCAAGAAGAACATGAGTTATATATGCTTCAACAGTTGTAGGTGGAATCTAGTGAATATTTTGACTTTAAATAGGGTTATGAGTCAACCATATATGAGGCACATAAACAATATAGTTAAGGGAGTAAGAAAATCAATGAACCTCCCATTAAAAGATTGATTGATCCATACACAGACTAACAAAATAAAAAAAGTTCCTGTTGCCAAAGCTATTACAAATCCTCCCTAGGGGAACACCTGAAACTTCTTCCCCTAAAGTTGTAGATATAACACACACTGAAACACAAATTGAAACAATCACTGAAACTAATCCTCATGAGGGAAATCAAGGAAAAATAATAGAAACACAGACTAAAATTCCTAGTATTGAACAAAAAGATAAAAAAACACAAACTGCAAATGTTAAGTAAGATCTAAATCAAACAAACAAACCTCAACTCCCTTTCAATATTAAAACTGAAATATAAAAATTAAAGATATCAGTTCCTCTAACCGAACTAGTGAAGAATCAATTGTATAGGTCACAGATATCTGAAACTTTAAACATAGGAGAGGGAGAAGATGCTGTTAACTTGAATGACAGTCAACCTGAATTATTGTTTGGCCCTAAGGCCAATGGTACTCATTACCAAGGGGGATCCCCTCCTTTCTACATAAGCTTAAACATTCATAACAAAATTTTTCATAATGCTATGTTAAACTGAGGGGAATCCCACAATTTGATGCCAAAAGTCATAAGGGAAAGGCTAAACCTATACATTACAAGACCGTATAAGGAGTTTTTTTCCTTTGACTCTAGCCAATTTAAATTCCTTGGCTTGATCAAGGATTTATATGTAACACTAGTCTAGTGACCTGCAAAAAGTATCCGAATGGGCATAGTAGTTGCAGACATCCCTCCTAAATATGGAATGTTGTTATCTCGCTCATGGGGAGCAAAACTGCAAGGATCCTTGTAGTTGGATATGTCTTATGGCACCATATCTTTTTTTGGCCAAATTGAAAAACTATATAGAGAGACCTTGATGAAATACATGGTCAGTAGTGATGAAAAGCCTCAAAACTTTCCTATCTACTCCATGCATTCAGAAATGGACTTGTTTATCTTATACAATGCAGATAATGACAATAATGAAAACACAACTGACAATAATCAAATCATAGCTAAAGAACTGAAATACAAAACAACTGATAGTGAGAATATCTTTCATGAGTCCCTTTGGCACCTATACTTTGATAGGTCTATCAATAGGTTAGGGGCTGGTGCAAGAGTGTGGATCCATAATATGGAGAATAATCATGCTGACGGACATGCTTTCATATCGAACTTCAAATGTACCAATAACATGGCTGAATATGAAGCCCTAATTCTAGGCTTACAATTGGTTAGAAAATTGGGAGCCAAAAGAGTTTCCATCATGGGAGACTTAGAGCTAATTATTAAACAGATCAATGTTGAATACTCTATGAACAATCCTAGACTTTTTCAATATAGGTATACTGTTCTAGACTTGATCAAAGACCCCCTGGAATCAAACTTTGTTGCCATTCCCAGAAAACAAAACATGGAGGCCCATAGTTTGGCCACCTTTGCTAGTACTTGTAAATTTCCATTTCCACCCAACCATTAGTACACTGCAAAATTCAGACATAGGGTTGTTATACCAGAAAACTTAAAGTATTGGCCTTTTTTTCCCAAGATTCCCAAATTTACAATTTCATGAACAATGAGGGTGAATTTCAAAACTATAAAATAGACACAAACTGTACAGATATAGATAATAATATAGAAAGTAATATAGATGAAAATGTTTTTAATGTAGCTAAACCTACTAAATTCTCTAGAGTAGAAATAGATAGTTTAGAAAGTTTAGAGATAGATGAAATAATGGATGATTATACAGATATTCTTAATTTGAATTTTTTTTTTTTTCCCAAGGGATTAGTCCCTTTAGAGGATTTATTGACTCTAATGATGTAGCTAGGAAACCCACAATGGAACCCCTAAGAGCAGACATAGAAGAGTGTAATATAGGAACTGAGGATAATCGAAAGCTCATTAAGATATCTAGATCCTTACCTCCATTGGAAAAGGTAAAATATATTAATTTGTTTGAAGAGTACCAGGATGTTTTTTCCTGGAGTTATGAAGACTTGAAGTCTTATGACACCAGCATAATACAACAAAAAATACCCCTAAAAGAGGATCATAAACTTTTCAAATAGAAACTTAGGAGGATAAATCCAGTTCTTATGCCATCCATAGAGAAATAGGTTAAAAGAATGTTTGATGCTCAAATAATAGCCCCCATTAGATACTCAGATTGGATTTCAAACTTAGTTACCACTAGGAAAAAGACTGGAGAAATTAGACTTTGTGTAGATTTTAGAAATTTAAACAAAGTCTCTTTAAAGGAAAACTATCCGTTGCCAAAAATGGACCATATCCTTTAGAGGGTGGTATGCTCTTCTAAAATCTCACTACTTGATGGATTCTCTAGCTACAACGAGATATTCGTTCAACCAGATGGTCAAGCCAAAACTGCATTTACTACTCCTTGGAGTATGTTCATGTATTTGAAGATGTCCATTCGACTAATGAATGTAGGTGCCACATTTCAAAGAGCTATGGATATAGCCTTTGCAAAGGAGATCCATGATTTCCTAGTAGTATACCAAGATGACATTACTATTTTCTCCAAATCTGACAGTGAACACCTAGATCAATTAAGGAAAGTATTTATCAAATGTAGGAAATTTGAGATTTCTCTAAATCCTAAAAAGACACTTTTCCATCTAGAAGAGGGAAAGATGTTAGGACACATCATATCTAAAGATGGAATTAGGATAGACCCTACTAGGCTAGAAGCCATTTTTACCATTTCCCATCCCAGAAACATTAAAGAGCTACAATCATTTCTAGGGAATAATTTTCTTAGGAGATTCATCTCTAATCTAGTGGAATTAATTAGGGAGTTAAATAACGTGCTAAGAAAGTACTCAGTGCTTAAATGGACAGTGGAAGCCATACAATCCTTTAAAGCTATCAAGGAAGCATTAACCAAAACTCCAGTGATGATAAGTCCTGACTTTAACAAAGATTTTATGATTTTTTTCTTTTGCTTCAGAACACATCATTGCAATAGTCTTGCTACAAAAGAACAACCAAGGGTATGAGCAGCTAATAGAATTCTTTAGAAAATCCTTAAGGGATGCCACACTTAAATACAATATCATGGAAAATAGGCATTAGCTTTAGTTAAGGCAATCAAAGACTTCAAAGTGTACATTTTGTACTCTCACATTATTGCTTATGTTCCAAACTCTATAGTTAAGGACATTTTGACTCAAAATGGGCCTGAAGGAAAAAGAGGCAAATGGATTGCCAAAATATTGGAATATGACATCGAGATAAAGCCCACTAAGCTCGTTAAAGGCCAAGCTTTAGCCAAACTCATGGCTGAATCAAATTTTCAGGCCTTAGATATCAACTTTATTAGTGCCCTTTATGATCAAGAGGAGATGGCGACTCCACAGATAAATGAACCTTTTGCTGATTTACCTTGGTATGCCGATATTACATTTGTATTACTAAACTTACAAGCTCCTCCTGGATTAACAAGAACTAAAGCTAGATTTTTAAAAATGAAGTCATTAAGATATTTTATTATAGATAATGCATTATTTTGGAAGGACAGTAGTGGTATTCTTTTAACCTATTTATTGAAAGATGAAGCTGATAAGATTGTACAAGAGTTTCATGTAGGGAATTGTGGAGGACACTTGTATTGGAAGAGTACCGCTGACAAAATTCTGAGGGCTACTTTCTACTGGCCCACTTTGTTTGTATATGTTAAAAAACATGTGACCTCCTTTCATAAATGCCAGATTTTTGAGGGAAAGAGAAAAATTTTACCCTTGCCACTTAAACCAATTTCCACTTAAATTCCATTTCAACAATGGGGGTTAGACTTCATTGGAGAGATACACCTAGCCTCATCAGCTTAGCACAAATGGATTCTGACAGCTACTAACTATTTCACAAAATGGATAGAAGCATCCCTTCTAGACAAGCCACAAACACTTTCATAATTTCATTTTTAGAAAATAATATCCTATCAAGGTTTGGCTGCCCCCAGAAGCTCATTACTGATAATGCAACTTCCTTCAAATCCAAAAATATGGTAGAATTCTATAACATATACCACATCACCCTTGGCAACTCCACCACTTATTACCCTCAAGGTAATGGGCTAGCAAAATCATCTAATAAAAGCCTGGTAAATATCATGAAAAAGTTACTGGAAGATAACAAGAAGACTTGGAACAAGAAACTAGTCAATGCCTTATGGGCAGATAGAGTAACTACTAAGAATTCCGTTGGAACATCACCTTATCAATTGGTATATGGGATGGATGTTGATTTTCCATCATCTCTTGGAGTGTCAATCATAAATATTATCTAGGAATTATAGGTGGAACCAAATGATATTCGATATTCAGAGAAGAATAAATCAGACCATACACATGCAATAGAATAGAGAGGAAGTATATGTAAAATCATAGGTGATCCAAGACAAAATCAATAATGTTTTTGATAAAAAGACTAAGGCAAATAATTTTTACACAGGATATAAAGTCCTTAAGTGGGATTCAAGGAGATAAGACAAAGGCAAGCATGGAAAATTTGATTTTTTATGGCAAGGGCCTTATATCATCTATGGTTACAGGGGAAACAATGCCTTCTTCTTGAGAGAAGTAGATGGGTCAGATCTACCAAGAGGACCTGTAAATGGTAGGATGATGAAGCATTATTATTCCACTGATTAACATAAGTTCACTTTACTTTGCATTATTGTACATAACATTGCAGAGTGTAGATTGGATTGGATGGTAATCTTTTCAGGTTGAATCCTTGAGAGAAGGCCCTGAGCTTAAAAGGATTCACTATCATAACTATCACTAAAGCAGAATCACAGAAGGAAAATTTACAAGGTAGCATCAGTCACAATTCAAGGGCTATTGGTATTTAGAGTTCTTGAAATTTCACCAAGAAATGCCATCCACATGTGGAGCCATTGTTAGAGTCCTATAGTGATAGGATTCATAATTTTGAATTGGATAAGGTCAAGTCTTGTAATATTGTACATACCTTTTCTTTCTACAAATTTTTTCCATATGAAAATTAAAAAATGTAAAGAGGGTATGTCCAAAAAGAAATATCAAAGGACAAGAAAAATAAGAAAATATCAAAAAATGAAAAAATATGAACCAAAAAAAAAACAAATCTTGAAAGTATGCAAGTCCAAGTGCGACTACTTTTTACTTTACTGTCTTAAATAATGGTTGTGTGTATCTTGTAATATATGCCACAACCCATGAAAGTCAATCTATTTAATCTTGACTACTTCATGCTTTCAATTTCATGTTTATAGCTAGAGAATAAAGGTTTTGCCAAACAATCTAATCTTGGCAAATCAATAGATAGGTAGAGAAATAAAAGGAGTTCATCAGTTTAATCTAAGCCCTTAGAAGATATAAGGTGAGAGGTAGATAGTTTGTTTAATAAAAATAAAAAGGAAAGACAAGGGTTTGCTAGCTTAAATGCGCCCACCAAAGTCAAGAAAAAATGTTAGGGTAGGTAAAAGAAAGGTTGCATAAATACAAGTAATTTGAAGCATAAGCACTACTATCATGCTTAACTATGTGTTTCAGTGTGCAGGAGTAGTTATCTAAGTGAAAAGCAAGTTCATAAGTTGATTTTCTTAACTTTCCCTTCATTGCATTTCACCCCCCACTATATACTTACTAATTTCACTTTCTCCCCTTCATGGCCTATCAAAACCCCTTTTCCCTTCATTTTCACTCCTACCCCTTGGTTTCACACATTCCTTGGTCACTTACTTTCAAAATTCATTCCCCTAAGTGCGAAATCCTTCCCCCCTCTGAAAAATCATTTTTCCCCTTGATAAATTACCCAAAACCCCCCAAAAAACCCCAAAAAACCCATAAAAACCCTTTATCCTAATTTTGAAAAACTCTCGCCTTACTAACTCCATCGCCTTTTCATAAAGTAGCAGTTTATCATGGGTTAATTACACTTAATTATAATTAATCCCATGGGTCCCACTAACCTCTGCCACATCATCCAACCGTGCAACTTTGCCATGCAACAATTGTTGGATCATCAACCCCTAGATCTAATGGCCCTCACCCATATCACGCCCGCTCAATCCCGACCTTTACCAACCCAAGAGCACGCGATATGGGTGGTTTTGCTCAGGCCCATTTTTCTATGTGTTAGCCTCTGGCATAGATCGCGCTCCATCAGGGAAATATTTCCCACTTTCCAAAAGTGGTGCGATGGCCTCCAAAACCACCTCCCTGCCCAATGCGAAAACCATCCACTGTTCATAATATTTACCCGCCAGTTTCAACCGTTCACAGATAAAACTACTTCGACCCCATTTTTGGAAATTTTCACCCATTTGTACTGCTAAAGCCTCTGAAGCACACCAACACCCTCAGAGCTCCTGCGACCAACTACCAACTGCCAGAACCTTCCAAAACGCCATCACTGTACACCTCAAAGCCGCAAAAGCCTTTGCAGACCTCAATTTTAAACCAGTTTGCAACCCTGACCATAAAATTCTAGGTATTTAAGTAGAAACCAATAATTTCCCTCTCATTCAAAAAAGTACACTGAATTCATGAGACAATTGAATCAATTTACTTAGTTTCCCTTTAAATTGAGAGTTTTCCATTCCTAAAATACCAAAACCCCTACCTGCAAATTGTTGATACCCTACCCTGGTTGTTGAATTGTTAAAACCTCACTCCCATAGCCATATAACCCAAATTTCAACAGTTTATTATAGAAATGGCTGGCCAGACCTCTCTCGATGTCAGACCAGTGAGAACCCCTCATTTAGACATTGACCACCTAGCCCTGGCAGACAAAGGCTTCCAAATCAAAGACACAACCACCCCACGCCACCTTCTAAGAATCCACTGTTGGGCCAAGGATAGGTTCCTTAACCATGTTGATGATATAAACCTTTTGGAATCCAATCCGCCCAAGTATAAATTCCTAGAAGTCCATCCATTCCCAGACATAGTACATTTTTGTCATGCCTATTATGTTCCAAGCCATAGGGCTATTTAGGCACCAAACCATGAGATATTATTCATCATTACTGCTGAATCCATCAACCAGATGCTGCAAATCTAGCCTAGTCCTAATCTTAATCCTTTGTCCATTGGACACCTGTTGGACCTATACATCACACTAGACCTAGTTAAAATCAAACAAATATTCTAGAATTTCATCATTGAGGAGAAACATACTCCTATAGACATTCCACCCTATGTTGCCACTATTTTCTCAGACATTGGCAGGAGAATAATCTCCATGATTTCATGCATCTTAGGATGCACATCAGACAAGTTTGTGGATGAGGTCATCATGGCCTTCTTGTCCATTTTCACTCGAGGCAAGCCTCCTACCATTTTGTATGATTATGCCCAGTTCATTGTAGACAGAATGCATGAACAACTCACTAGACTGTCCACTGAAAGAGTTTGAAAATACTCTTCAGTTTTGTTTCATATGTTCCTCTATTACCAGACAAATAAATTCCCTTTGAAGATCCAAAAATTGAACACAAAGGGAAAGGAAAGATCAGTCATCTTCTAGAAACCCTTGGTCCACAAGTTTTCCACCTCATACAAAGACTTCATAGACTCTTTTGTATACCTAGTCATTTACATTTTTTGCTTTGATACCTAGATTTGAGAACCCTTAATTGCTCTCCCATCCCGGTTGAATTCTTTCATTCCTTCCAAAGTCTGGCCTAGGGAACCCTTAATTTATCCCGTGATCCGATTTGAAGCCATTCACCATTTAGTCTTTGAGATCTGCAAAAACTCACCTATCTTGCCCTATTGACATTGTCTTTTAGAACCTTGATCCAACATTGTTTGTCTGACTTTTGACTCCATAGCCCAATGGCAAAAGAAAACCTATTTTCATCTAACTAAGTGATCCCACCACCCAAATTCAAAACAAAACCCAAGTGCAACCATAACTAGGCTAAAATTTATTAACTAAAACAAAGTTAAATTATAAAGAGAGAGCCCTCTCTGAGCATCAGGAAGACTAGGTCCTGATCTCCAAAGGTGGTTCGTGGTTACCTCGATTATTTCATTCTTCAAACTTTCAAAGGGAATTTTGGAGTGAGAACAAGACTCACTTTCAGAGAGAGTGGGGTTAACCAAATATGAGTTTTTATTAATCATTGGATCAACTAGTGAAGGATCAAGGGAAATATTTCGATACCTGGTTAGAAGACAAGGTTGAGAAGATGTAAGGTTTTCCAACTCTTTGGAAGCTTCATCCATAAGAGGACAAAGGTGAATGGGATGATTACAGTCACACAACTTACAAGGAAATTTGATTTTTCCCCTTTTCCCATGAGCTTTACTTATTGAAGGTTTATCACCAACATGATTACCAGAGGCTGATGAAAAAGTTCAATGTGAACCTATGGACCATGCTTCTAAGACCTTAGGAATACCAAGACAATTCCGAAGAAGGTGGTCACCCTTATATAACATGCAAGGGAATTTTACTTTCTAAGGCTCGTTGGAAGATTTTTCTTCATTAGTTGCATCCATAGCTGTTGGACACCTAATCCTAAAGGGTTAGTGTGGAAGCCGAACAGACTAAGTAGTCCAAGGGACCTTGGGATGTGAATCCCAACGGTCACCATATTGTACTATAAATGTACATCTATTGTTAATAAAAATTGCAATGCATGCTTTATCTTTCTATTTGTTTTTCGTTCACCATGTCTGTTTAACATGGTATCAGAGCCATGATTTGTGGCCTGTTTATCTCTTAATAGAGCTCCCTTGAATAGTGCTGGCCTTGTCTTCATTACCTATATACGCTACACCTGACTCTAGCTATTTTAAGACTCTCTTATGCGTTACCTAACCTCCATCACTGTGTAGCTGCATTGTGAGACTGTTCACCGGTTTTGAATTTAAATGCGTTGAATATGAAACCGTTTTGAACACTGGCCATGTCTATCATTTTTTCTGAACGCTGGCCCCGTATGTCATATACGTTTTTTATTTCTGAAAGCTGGCCCCTGAACGCTGCCTATTCATAAACATTCACCTAAACGATGGTAGCCTGCTCCACATAGCCTGAACACTACTAGCTCGCTCCACGTAGCCTGAAGCGCTGTCCACTTCCTGAAGGAGAAACGGTTGAAGGAAATAAAACGCCTGCTGACAAGGAACGCAGGAATGCCTGAAGAGCACAGGTCCCAGAAATAGTTGTAACTCCTGCTGTCCTGAGAGCTGCTCAGTCCTGAGCGCTACTCTGACATTGATTCCCTGGCTCTGCCTCTGCCTGGCCTGACTGCACTATAAGCGTTTTCATTCAAGGCGGTATTGCGCTTTTTGACTGCCAGAGACTGCGCCCTCATGAGTCATTGATAATGAATGCGCATAAGCGTTGATGCATTTCTGATTTTGAATTGATATTGAATGCACCTGAGCGTTGAATAATCTGCCCTGACGCTGATTTGCAGCACGTTTCTCTCAGAAACATTCAGGTACATTCCCCTGGTATCATCAAAATTCCTTGGATCAATTTTACGCCAAAGAGACCCCGGTTCTCCTGTGGGCTCATGCGTATTTCTGGGTCTAGAGTCTGTAGTTAGAACTAAACTGGAATTTACTCTGTACTCATACTGCTTGAAACGGATGTGAGCCTTGGCTCCTCCCCCAAGATGTGCCATTGACTGCAATTGCAATTCGAAGTCCGCCTTGGCTCTGGCCTTTTTTTAAGTCAAATCGTTTTGCAAAGTCTGTCTTCTTCATTGTGGCAGGATTTAAGCCTTGCACTGTAATCGATCGATAATCTCACACGCAACTTCCGCTTGCAGTGTCGCTCCTCTGCCTCCTTTGCTCATTCCTGTCTGCTAATATTTGGAAAGAGTATTTTTTTAGTCTAATGTAAACTTCGCTAAGAAAAAGGATGATCCGGTCGGATGTATAACAATAATTAGATCCCGATTTATGTATGGTATGGTAGCTAGTTTGCGCAGTTTGATTCAGTATTGCGCAGTTTGTTTATGCATGAAGATAACCATATGACTTTAACCTGATTCATCTCAACGTGGAGATGTATTCTTTCTCACTATGAGTCCCGAAAGTTTGAGAATGACAAGAGAGATGATTTTAATGGCGGTATAATGTTGTGCTGTTGATATGTATTTATGATGGCAGTTTTGAGTATTAAGCAGTTTTCAAAGGGTTTATATAAGCAGTTTTCAAAAGCATTCAAAGTCATATCAGTCAGAGCATTTTATATATCAAAGCATTAGTTCTTCTGGAGTTTCAAAATTCATATGCCCTAAGAAATGAGCATCAATGGTTCTTTCCAAGAGTTTTACAACTAGGAATTTTGAGTTGTGGTTATTAGCGCATTTTCGAGATTGAAGTTAACGTTCAAGTATTGCATGGTTCGTTTGATGACATAATAACATCTCGTTTGAATTTAGACCCCACAGCCTCCAAAGCCTGACGGCTGAATCAGTGCACGATAACATTTAATGCATCCTCTATTGCATATAACTACATGCCTCAAATATTTTGCACAGAATTAATATATTGCCATTAATGGAATTTTAACTCTAACCTAATGGAGGACAAACTTCAAAACACGCAATTCGGTAGCAGCAGTTTGCTTGTATTGAAGGTCAGACAGAACTAGAATCATCCACCTCGGGCCTGGTTTAGTCCTTGCCATTGCGGTTCAGCTATATAACCGTTTGATACTGTGCACAAGCTTTCGCTTATAGACAAATGGATGTGCCTCGTTGCAATTGTATTGTTGAATGGTGAATGCAGTATAACATTGCGTGTGGAGCAGACATGAGATTTGGGTTTTCTTGAAAAGTAATTCAAACAGTTTGTGCCCGGAAAATTACAGTTTGTGTATTCCGGCCATTTCAACAGTTCGAAGTAGAGCTGCAGACTAGTATACATTTCCAAGCCTGTCAAAGTTCCAGTTTATTACTTATTCAATTATGAAAGTAATCCAGGCGTTGATATTGATAATTGCAGGCATATGTTTGTTTTTAGGTAGAGAATCAAATTATCAGCATTGAATAGATTTGGTGTTGTCCATGGAACAATTTGAAACAACCTCTGAGTGAAGTGATCCGTAGAGAAGTTTGGAATAGACTTTGGTGGATCCTTGATCAGCATTATGAAGTGAATTTGAAGCATTTTTGAAGACATTTTTGGAAGTCATTCTTGGAGCAGTTTCTTCTAGAGATTTTGGAGCAGCTTCTTGTAGAGATTTTGCATGATTTCCATAGCAGTCAGATGCTCTGAAGTTTGAAGTTGAGGACAACGCTCATCTTCACATTTATATATTTTTTGCATTGGTGATGTTATGCTCCATTTCATTCTTGAAACGAAATGTGGACTGTTGATTTACCATGTGCCAAATTGTACCAATGTTTATTGTAGCTTGACGAGAAATGTTTATTGTAGTTTAACTTGGTAACATCCAGCTTACTCAGGTCCTCCTCCATCAACCATTTTCGCGACATTGTTGCCACTTGACAAGCCCTTATAAGATCTTGTAGGAAGAGTACAATATTATTTTTCTGTTGCTATTGCCTCATTTGTGTTTTTAAGTGACATTGAAGAAAAATGGCCAGACTTGTAGATGCATTAAAGTTATTGAATATCCTAATTCATTCCACTGTTGATGAGATGGTCAAAGTTAACAAAGAAACTCTCTTTGACATCCAAACCTCTCTGCAAACTGCACATGAGAATATTGAGTTTTTGCAGCTTGAGACAAAGCTGCAACAAGAAGAACTACAGCAATGGAGTCATCTTTCTGAACCTGTTTCCGTTCAGAAGATTGAAACTGACTCCCATAAACAGCAAGTCAATAATGTTCCTGTTCAATCAAACAAAGCAGCAAGGTTACATGCAGATGCAGAAGTTCAGTCTGCACTTCCCAAGCCCATCATCAGACCTTGGGAACAACTTGTCCACAACAAGCATAGAATCGGTCTTGGATATGACAAGGACTTGTCCTTTCATATTCCAGACTATGCCAAGCCCATTCAGTTTCAGAGTGCTAGTTTCATTAATGATAGTTCACCTGCTCCTTATGACAGTTCAGCTCCAGCTGTTCCAGACTCTGCCCCTCTTCCACAGCAGCAACAACAACAACAGATTTTGAAATGCCAACACTGTGATCGAGTTGGCCATCTGAAAGATCACTGTTTTGATCTTCATCCATGTAAGCACTGCCATAAAACCAGTCATTCTTCACACAAATGCTTAAAAAACAAACGTCCTGCAAGAACAAAGATTCATCTAGGATGGATCACTTCTTGGCAATGGGCATCAACAGCCAAGAAGATATTCCAAACACATGTCAGAAACTTGTTCCCAGAATATGAACAGTCTTAACAGTTGAGTTTCTCTCCATCTTCTTCCTTGGTATTAACAGGGGGGAAATGATGGTCATCTACAAGCTTCAAAGCCACATCAAAGCGGCCTGAGCCACACCCTGCCACACCAGCTTCAGAGTTGTAGCCAGAGACAAAGATGCCTAAACATGCCTTCAGTTGGCGATGTGGGACACTTCCTCTAGCAGAAGACTTCAGCTTCTTGCCAGTTTTGGAAGAGTTCCGGAGACAAAATTGAGAATGCTTCCTCTAGCAGAAGACTCCAGCTTCTTGCCAGTTTTGGAAGAGTTCCAGGAATTGCATAAGCATTCCAGAGTTGTTGGTCATCCTTAAACCATCACAGGTTGAGACTTCGCTTTTCAGGTTGAAGTTTTACCTTTTATGTGGGGTGAGGCCTCCCTTTTACGGTTGAAGGTTTCCCTCTTTAAAGCAATAGGATCACTTCCTCTAGCAGAAGACTTACAGCTTCTTGCCAGTTTTGGAAGAGTTCCGGGAACTGCACTAAGCGTTCCAGTGTTGGTGGCTATCCTTAAACCACCGCCCTTTATACCAACATTTCATAGAGCACATTCAGCTTAGTGCTGCCATGCATATTTGCACATTTTGTATTACAACTCTTTTCTTGGACTCATACATAACCCTTCGGATTAAGGGGGGGAATGTTGGACACCTAATCCTAAATGGGTTAGTGTGGAAGCTAAACAGACTAAGCAGTCCAAGGGACCTTGGGATGTGAATCCCAATGGTCACCACATGTACTATAAATATGTATCATTTGTGAATAGAGATTGAATTGCATGTTTTATCTTTTACATCTCTTTTGCTCCCCATGTGTGTTTAACAATACCTATGTGACTGTTTGTGAATATTGAACAATTTTCACCAAGAAGCTGGGAGAATGACAACCAAAACTACGCAAGGTACAGTCTGGGATGTCGGGAGATTCACTGACTATTGGAACTAAGCAATTCACAATCGAGCTTGGCATGCTGAGGACTAAAACTACGCAATGCACAATTTCAAGTAGCAGTGATATGAAAGCCAACAAATTGCATTGTGTAGTTTCTAGGGCCAACAAGGCATTGCCTCCTAGAATTGTGCAATGCAAGCCTGGAGGTCAGTACTGGGCTAGGATTTTGCAATTTCTAAGGGAAGGTAGAGCCTTCACTTCTAGAAATGTACAATGCTAGTCGGGCAAGGCAAAGTCCGGGCTAAGGCAGCCTAGACCCATTGACAATTCACTGAAAACATGAGAAATATGAATGCATGGTGATACTGAGTGTAAACAAGAGTGAATGCTCATGCATGCAAAGAGCAAGTGTAGGCTTTAGAAAATAGGAAAATATGCATGCGCGTGAAGCGAGTCACAACAACAACCATCAGTGCAAAAACAATGTCATGCATGTGACAGTAGTGAGATGCGAACAAAAACTGAAATGATGCTTCTACAATCTAACATACATCAAAACGGCAACAAGCACTCACTAACATCAAGCAGACAACATTCGCACAAGCCGAAACATAAGAAGCGATAGAAATGCAATGCAAGACATGCAAAGTAGGCTTACCTCGAAAAAACTAACTTGAATGTGTAAACGACTCCTAGATGCGATGTGGGATGTTAGAGCTACAAGGTCAATGTGAAGAATGAGCTCTGCAACATCCGGTTCATAAGTTTTGATAAAATCGAGGTTATGACGTGCATTCCACAAATCTAGGAAAAGCGACACTTGGAAAGAGGTTTCTAAAATGAGAATTACATGTAACCTCCAGTTGCTAAAAATAGATCCCTAAAGCTAGGGATGCCTTTGCATGCTGCCTTGGGAAACGCAGTCCATGCATGCAAATTAGTTTTTGTTGGTCCCGGAATGTTTTTGGGAAAACTAGTGTCTTTTTGATCGACTAGCCCTTTAGGATTGGAAGCTATCCTAGAAACAAACAGTTTAAAGAAATTCGTGATTTCTTCTATGTACAATAGATAAAAGAGAGGCAAAGGAACCAACCTGGATCTTCCGCTTAAGTCCTTGCTTGATCTCTCTCCCTTTAGACAGAGCTTGGAACTCCTCTCCTACTTATCCTGCATAGAGAATGCTTGTAGAAACATAGTAACAAAACACTGTCAAAGCATCTTGATCTATTATAGCATAAACATTGCAAAATTAGAAATACAATGAAAATACAATGGCATTCACAAATAATAACATTCACAATTGCATAGTTGTATGGAAGAAAACTCAAAGAACTTTATTAAATAGAAGGGAGAATTACAACCCATCTATCTAATCTAGCATCATCCTCCGAGCATAAAAGCCCTCTTCACCTCATGAAAAGCAAGATCACACCAACAATACAATGCTCTTTCTCAAATACAAACTATCAACAATTCCTTGCAATTTACAAAATTCCAGCCTATAGATCTCTCACATGAGGGATCCATTTATAGATGTGTGCAAGGGTGTGAGTCATCTCTGGGTTTTTGATTAGTGTCATTCCACTTGTTGCTTTTGGTTCCACTTGGAGATTTCTTGGATCTCTTACTCATCCCTAGCCGAATTCAGAGAGGCAAGCGCCATCGGGGAAGTTTCTAGAAGATTCCATGAGCATCCACTTAGCAAACCGTCTCTAAAATTTGTCCATTCTCACTCATTGCACCCTACAGAAGGCCTCTTAAGTATGCATCGCACCTGACTAGTGTAGAAGTCAGTATGCATTGCACCTTGATAGTGGAGCAGTTAGTATGGTCATGTTTTGGCTAGTTCTGGATGGTTTTTCAGGTGGAACTTTTGGGGAATGATGTAATCAGTTGGCCATGATGCTTTAGGGTATGAAACAACACTTTTAAGGGTTAAAGAGCCCTAGTTTATCGACATATAATATTGGGGTTGCAATGCCCAAATATGTCTATACAGTTGCCCCCTTAAGCATGAAGTCGTAAATCTTTGATGTCGGGTGAAATGCTTTATCATGAAGATTCGAGGTTTTCGAACTGGAAGGTGACCCATATAAGATACAATATAATACATCATCATAATATAATTTTTCATGATTTAGCTGAGGCGGGCATTCCCATGCTCAACTTTATAAATTCATTTCATGTACATAGAACATATAATCATTTCCAGTTGTAGACTAGTGATTCTTCATACGTAGGGTCATCATCCCTGGCTTGGATGACCATATGTGTAGCTTCTGTGTACATTTTATGTCTTTATATCCCTGAATATATCGCAGCCCAGATGGCTAGAACTAGATCCGAGGTCTTCAATCTTGTTCAATCTTCGCCCGATGTACAAGTCGATCCATGTGAAAAGATGTTTTGAAGTCGAAGATGGAAAGACATCACCTGATTACCAACCAATAATGTGAGTTGTTAATAGATGCGAGAGGAATCACCGATAATGATAATGACCCTCAAGGTACTACAGTAAAATTCACGTGGTGTGAATATATGATCTGACGTTGAACACCACACAAAATCTTCTGGTCGAAGGCCATTGAAGTCAACCTATTTCCGGAAGTGAGAAACTTTCCATTGAGGTATGCAAGCTTCAAAGTACTGAAAGTGGTGTTTCTAAGTCAAATTCTTGGATAATGAGATGATGTTGACAAGAAGTGACCCATCGTAGGAGGGCCTTAATGTATCCCACATCTACGACATGAAACAAAGCAAATGATTTTCTAGAGGTGAAAACGATCTGACGACACAAGGTTTAGGAATGGTGGTCATGAAAAATGGAGGGTGAAAGTATTGCAGTGGATGAGGCATTAACTGAATTTTGGTTTCTCAACTGAATGACTTCTCTTGAACATATTGGTGACACTAAGATGGATTGGTAGCGTTAACCCCAAAAGATGGATGGTGTGGAAGACCAATGGTTAAATGACTGGTGAACGAAATAACCCAACCCGACTCAATCATGGTGATGGAGTGAAAGTTCATGTTCAAGAGCGACTTGCTACCATAAAATTCTTCAAGTTTTCTTCCCTTTTTCTCCAGTCATTTATGACCAATACCTCTTTATTTTTGTCAAGCTCGACGAGGATAACATATTCTTATTCTATAATTTTCCCTTCGAGCAAACCTGCCGCTATATTTTAGCGAGTCTAGCAACAATGAAACTCGTTCTTGTCTAGGTGGACAATTTTGTCGCTATTGTTTTAGCAAGTTTAATGAAAAATACAATTCGGTCCTTTTCATGTTTAGAGAGTTTGAAAATGGATGAAAAGGGGGCTCTGTCTCGTCTCAGGTGGACGAGTTTGTCGCTATTGTTTTAACGAGTTTAATGACAAGGATAACTTGGTCCTTTTCATGTTTAGAGAGTTTGAAAAGGGATGAAAAAGAAACTCCAAAAGTTATTTTTTCATAGCATAATCCCTTAAGTCCGAAAAAGGATAAAATAATAGAAAAGGGATGATTTTTCGATGACTTTAACAAGTCGAAAAATACAAGTGCTCCAACTTTTTCGTGAGATAATCCCTCAGGTCTGAAAAAGATTAAAATATATAGGAGGGATGGAACTTCCAATCACTTTAGTGAGATGGAAAGGCCAATAGCTCGACAATCTTTTCATATTTAATGAGTCTGAAAAGAGTTTAAAGGACACTCGTTTTTGAGGAACGAGTGGCGTTTAGGGTAGCAACTGGTTTCGAGTAAGCTTGGAACTTCTCAAAACATGGTGATGTGAAGAGGTTGGCTAACAGGACCACTCGTCAGAGTTGTTCCTCAAAAAGGGTAACCAATCAAGTGGAAGCACATGATTAGCCGAAAGGATGGAGGTGATGGTAGGAACACAACAAAGCTCAAAAAACGGATAGCATGGCAATCACAATGGTTATTTACCGAAGGTGGGTTCATTTTTTAACGAGCTTGAACCATGGGGAACTATGCTTAGTGGTAGGTTTATTTTTTAACAAGCTTAAACCATGCGATAACATATGCTCAGTGGTAGGTTTATTTTTTAATGAGCTTGAAACATGCAATAACATATGCTCAATTTTAGTTTTCTTTTTATGTGAGCTAGAAACGACAAAACTAAAAAGCTAGAAAAACTAAAAAAACTAAGGAACTATTGAGGTTAGGTAGGATGGTTTCGTTTGCAAGGTGAATAGAACACTTCCTTTGCTTCATTTGCAGTGTAGACAAAGGTGAATGGTGTGTCAAACCAATCACCTAACCTAAGAAGCTAAAAAGCTAAAAAGCTAAAAAAGCTAGAAAAATTAAAAAATGTTTGCATGCCCCCAGCATGATGAAAAGGAGAGTCTCCAGTAACTATATGGAAATCACTATGGTTAAGCAGGATTGTTTCATCCACAGAGTAGACAAAAAACTTCCTTGGCTTTGTCTACCAAATAGACAAAGGTGAATGGTGTTTCGGACCAATCACATAACTTACAGGGAAATTCATATGGTAGGATGTTTTTGACCATTGAGTAGACAAAACACTTCCTTGGCTTTGTCCGTAGCGCAGAAAAAGGTGAATGGTGTTTCGGACCAATCACATAACCTACAGGGAACCTATCTTTTCAACTGGGTTCGTTTGCCAAATAGACAAGGGTGCATGCCCCCTAAGCTTCATTACATTCACCGGACTACTCCCGACAATTAGGTGGATGGAATGAAGGTTGAAGAGACACTCTTGATGCAAAAGGAACATTTAGGGATGATGTTTGAATTGGAGCTATGCTTGGTCTGGGAAATGAAAGCTGGTCAACAGTGACAATTTTACCTTCATGTGGGAAACACATCACTTGGAAGAGTGTTGAAACAATAGCTTCCATGTTGTAAACATAGTCACGTCCAAGGAGTAGATTGTAATATAATGGTCCTGGGACTACCATCACGTTCAGGTGAACAATTTTCCTTCTCAAAGTTATCGGTAACTTAGGAAGGATCCCTAACGGTTGACTAGTTCCTTTGTTAAATCCTAACAAATTCTATGTATTGGCATAGGCGATGGCGAACCAAGTGCTTTCCAAGCAGTTGAGGAAAGGATACTCACTGATGCCCCTTCATCTATGATAGTGCCAGACACGATCATTTTGTAAACTTGTGCTATGATCCAGAATGGTAATTAAGAAGGAAGGCGGGATTTTTCTAGTTAGTTCCAATCAAAGGAAGTGACTAGACTACTTGGAGGGGGTACCGAATAAATGGTTGAATTAACCCCTTGAGTAACGAGAACTGGGGGATTCTCTTCTTATTGTGAAGGAATGGGTGGATTGTGCCCAAGTTCATCAGACTTTGAAGTAACAAAGAGAATTTGAACGATATCATTCTCACTCTCTTGAGGATGTGTATGATCTTCTGAAGGTAGAACTAGGTCGACTGCCACCTTGACTTGTTGACTTTCGTCGAGTATAGACTCAGAAGATTCACTTTCAGCGATAGGTATTTTGACTGACAGTTGAGTTATGTCAGTCAGAGTTTCAACTAGTAAAGGACTTGGGGAGAGTTTCCTGTATCCAGATGGAATTCATTGCGGTGAAGCAGGATGGTTATGTAAGATTCTTTTGGCTTCATCCAAAAAAGGACAACGGGGAAGGGTATGGTCCCCTTCACATAACCTACATGGAACTTTGACCTTTCCTTTTTGTCCATGAACTTCATTTTCACTAGTTGATGGTGTGCTGTCAACATGATCACCAGAGGTTGATGACCCCTAATGGTGTGAATGGGGAGACCATTCTCTCAAGATCCGAGGAAGGAAAGGACAGTCTTGATGAAAATGGTCTCCTTTACAAACTACGCAAGGAAATTTAGGAGATTTAATGTGCGGATTTTCACTCGATGATTCATGGTTGCCCCCTTGTTTAATCAACTTCTTCTTCTTCTTCTCCTTCCCTTTCTTCTTCTTCTAAACCATTTGGTTACTAGCATCAGTATTTTCACCAAGCGAAGAGGAAGAAGGGGAGGGAGAAACAAATGAAGAAGAAGGTGAAGGGTCAATTTCAATATCAACTGGATGTTGATTCGATTACGGAGGAATCATGGTATTTTGAATGATAGAGGTTGAGAATAGCCATACTGGCAGGCCAATTGTAATTCCAGGAAGGGACAATGTGGCCATATATGGAGCACCAATCAAGAAGAAAATGGACCAGGACTCCCCTCAAATAGGATTCCATGATTGGTGGACTCCATTGTCTCAACCTAAGATCAACGAAGGAATAGGGATGTTATTCCGAATTAATAAATTTTAATGATGCTTTGATAGAACTTTGCTTTTTCAATCTTTAAGAGTCAAGAAAAAGCTAAAGATGACCCTAGTCCCATTCAATTTTTAATGAGCCTAAAGTGACAGGTGCTCAAATGGACCTTTTCTTTTAAAAAGTGGAAAAGGAAAGAAAGTGACTACTCTGGAAATCTAGACAGAGGGATTACCAAACCAATCGCAAAACTACAATATACACCTTGGTGATAGATTAAAGAGAAATTACCAAGGACTTATGTACAACAATCAATCTTTCTGAATGTTGTGTTCAGTGCATTGCGATTGATAGGGCGAAAAACACGGCTTCCTATGGATAAAGGATATAAGCCTATTGTTGTCTCCCAATATATACTCGATGATACAAGGAGCACAAATCCATGCTAGCATTTGTTGTATCAAAGAGGAGGAACCACCCAACCTTCGATGAAAATGATAGTTACTAGTTTTTACAACGTTGGAACACGTCTCTAGCCTAGACCTCTAGATGTGTTGCGTTAGGTTCCAAAGCATTGTTAAGTACATTAAAATTTATTTTAGAGTTGATCTTGTTTAAAATTTTTCCTTTCAATGGTTCACCGCATGATGTAGATTTGAAATTCCTAAAATGCAATCCACAATGATAAACAATCGTTGTTTATTTTGAGCAATGAAAATCCTAGCTACTAAGGAAAGAAAATTACGATTCTTTCAAACAAAGAGCAAAGAGCACGCACTAAATGCATTTTTCGAAATCATTTTCGCACACAAGCTAAATGAAAATGCAAATGCATGTATTTTTTTTTCATTCCCCTTAATGTGAAAAATGCCAAAAAGGAAAACTAAGTATAGAAAAGATCTAAAATATTTTACTCAAAGCGACATTTCGACAATTTCTTTTTCAAAATAGAAAGGAAGACTAAACGTCACTTTTCAATTTCGAATAGAAAATGCTTTCAACACTTCAAATATCAAATTAAATCAAATACTTGACAAAAATTTCAATCAACTATCCAGGGAAAGAAGACTTCATGATAATTCTGTTTTTTGACACAAAACGACAGTTACAACACTTTTTGTACCAAAACGACAGATTGATTTAAGCAACTTTTCAACAAAGGATTGTAAATGATGGACAAATACATAAAAACATTTACTAATCCTAATCAATGGAGGCTGATCTATGTGATGCAAGGAGGCTTCAGAAATGAGGTATTCTTCATAAGTAGCAAATCAACTAAACATAACTAAAAACAAGGACAAAACCCCCAAATTTCAAGAAGATAAATAGGCCTAGTCAATCATCTCACATGGGCTTCATAGAAATAGGGATGCATCACACTTTTTAGGCTCAGGAGGTGCGATGCATACTGGTTGACAGTAACAGATAGTGTGATGGGCCAGGGAGCACAACTGAGATGGGTTTTGGCTAAAATTTGCAGCTGATTTCAGTGACTTAAGCTGAGGTATGATGGACAGTAAAGAGAAAAGTACAGAGGAATGATCTTGGGAGGTTATTGAGCTACCAAAAGGGCATTTAGAATGCTTGTAAGTCAAATGTTCAATTCATAAACTAAACCGGAGATTGACTAAAGCAACATTCATCTACTATGCAATTGCAGAGCAAGAGCAGTTCGAAGGCTATCTGGCTAACTTTAGGCTCCATCTATAGTTTATAAAACAAACAACAACAACAAACAAACATCTATTTGATCCCTAGTGGAGTCACCATTTTGTTTCTGGGAAAACTAGTGTCTTTTTGATTGACTAGCCCTCTAGGATTGGCAGTTATCCTAGAAACAAACAATTGAAAGCAATTTGTGATTTATTCTATGTACAATAGATAAAAGAGAGGCAAAGGAACCAACTTGGATCTTCTACTTAACTCCTTGCTTGATCTCTCTCCCTTTAGACAGAGCTTGCAACTCCTCTCCTACTTATTCTGCTTAGAGAATACTTGTAGAAACACAGTAACAAAACACTATCAAAGCATCTTGATCTATTATATCATAAGCATTGCAGAATCAGAAATACAATGAACATACAATGGCAGTCACAAATAATAACATTCACAATTGCACAGTTGTATGGAAGAAAACTCAAAGAACTTTATTAAATAGAGGGGATAATTACAACCGGACTGTCTGCTCCAGCATCATCCTCCCAGCATCAAATCCCTCTTCACCTCATGAAAAGCAAGATCACACCAAAAATACAATGCTCTTTCTCAAATATAAACTATCAACACTTCCTTGCAATTTACAAAATTCCAGCCTCTAGATCTCTCAGATGAGGGATCCATTTATAGATGTGTTCAAGTGTGTGAGTCATCTATGGGTTTTTGATTAGTTTCATTCCACTTGTTGCTTTTGGTTCTACTTGGAGATTTCTTGGATCTCTTACCCATCCCTGGGTGAATTTAGAGAGGCAAGTGTCATAGGAGAAGTTTCTAGAAGATTCCATGAGCATCCACTTAGCAAACTATCTTGGACATTTGTCCATTCTCACTCATCGCACCCTATAGAAGACCTCTTCAGTATGCATCGCACCTAGATAGTGTAGAAGTCAGTATGCATCACACCTTGACAATGGAGCAGTCAATATGATCCTGTTTTGGCCACTTTTGGATGGTTTTTCAGGTGGAACTTTTGGGGAATGATGTAATCAGTTGACCATGATCCTTTAAGGTATGAAACAACAGTTTTAGGGGTTAAAGGGCCCTAGTTTATCGTTATATAAGATTGGGGTTGCAGTGTCCAAATATGTCTATAACACATAGGGAACCAATCAACCTGAAGGAAAATGCATCAGTCTATGACCCTGGGATGAAAATTTATCCAATTCGTGGGCTGAGCTGGGCTAGTTGTCCTAGAGGGATTACACAATTTTTGGGATTAGTAGGTGACTGCCTCCCAGAATTGCGCAATTTCTAGGCTGAGCAGCAGTGTTGGGTCATATTGCATAGTTTTCTAGAGGAAGACTACCTGACTACTCTATGCAATTCTGGAGCCCAACAGGCTGTCAGGATGATTTTCACAATTTATGGAGGGAAGGCTGGTTCCCCTCTAGAATTGCAATTTTTTGAAGGAAGATTGGCAAACTGATTTGCACAATTCTTGAGCTCAGCAGTTTGGCCAGTTGATTTGCGCAATTTCTGGAGGGAATGCTAGTTCCCCTCTATAATTGCACAATTTTATGGGGGAGCTGCTTGTCCAACACATGATCTAAGTCCAGAAAGACAACCTGTGAGGGGAGTGAAGAAAACTGACATGCACAGGTTGACAAGACACTGAGAAACATTTGAATCCTATATGCTTGATGGTGCAGGACATGCTGCTGAGGATGGTTGGTAGGGAGGCTCCAAAATGAAGCTAAGGACAAATTTTGGAGGGTGTTTATAGCCACTACAATGACTTCAAGAAAAGAAAAGTAGTTGGAGAGACTATTTGATAAGGTTTTATTTTCATCAATGCCTTTCTATGAAACATAAGGTAATTCTCATACAGATACATGTTGTATATAGGGAGGGTTCCCAATAACTGAGGGAATATTCCACCAGTAGACCATAATTTTTATTTTTTGTTTCTATATTTTCCACCTGGTACTATAATTAAGAGGATTTATCTAGATTTTCTTTTATCTCATCCTTCCGTTGGTCTCATTTAGACCTATGGACTTCTAGGTGTTTTTCCTACTTCTCCTTAAATCTCTTTGACATCCTGGAAATTTTCCCTTACTGACATCATCCCTTCTACATATGTTCAATTATCACTTTCCATGTGTCTTCTTAGGCCTTCCCCCACATGTTCCATATATATATATATGAACAACCTTTTCTTCCCAAAATAGTTCCCCTTTCTGAGTGATTAGATCTTGCTATTCAAGCCTACTTTCCTCTGTTTGGATTGCTCTTTCTTGGACATAGACCCTATCTTTTTGCATACCTTTTTCAAGTTCTCCTTCTTTCTATGCCTTATAAATTGTTTCATCTTTATTTTTTGGATAATGAAGGAGTCCACCTACTTGAGTAAGGAAATCCAACCTTTCATAAGATTGGTCATCCATCAACTTGGCCTCTAAGATTATTTTCATATGTTGCAAGTCATTATTATTCTTCTACAATATCTTATTTCATATAATGATGGATGAATGCAATGTTTTAAAGAAAAATGTGTATATAGATTTATACTTCCTCTTATGGATTTTACTTATAATTTTCATAGTAATACTAGGTTATTGAGTTGTTTCAAGTGTCCTTTACCTTCTATTTCTCTTTCTAGTGTTGTAGCCTCATCACCCTCTCTTTGATTTCCTTGATCATTCTTCACCTTTTCCAGTTCTTGTGTTGCAATAAGGATTTCCTCCTCTTTTTTCCATCACCCCTACTAGTTCTTGTGTTGCAAAAAGGAATTCCACTTCTTTATTCATCATGTCCTCCCCTACTAGTTCTTGTGTTGCAACAAGGATTTCCTCCTCTTTCTTCGCCGCCCCTACTAGTTCTTGTGTTGTAGTAGGGCAGTTTTCTACCTCAACCCTTGCTTGTTCTTATGCTATAGTAGGTTGGGTTAGGCCTTCCTTTTTGAATCTATCATCCTCTTCCTCTCAGGCATAGCCACATAGGAGGGTTTTTTGGTCATGCAATTGAGCCTTTTAGTCGAAGGCGTTAGTGTCAATCAATTCAGCTTGTCACCAGTGATCAAATATGCTCTTACAAGGTGTTGTTAGGGTGTCAAGTCAAATTTTTGTCATTTCAATGAGTCTTCAAATAAAAATTATGTCATTGGTTATCGTGTCTAGGTCACTACTACTCCCTTCACTTACTCATGGTCTTCATCACTCATCATGTTCTTTGTCTTCTTCGAGGTATCATATCTTCATTTAAATGTCTTGGGTCATGAAATGGTTAAATTCCTCATTTTATGTCATGGTCTAGGGTTTCACTTCATGTGTCATCACGATACCATATGTTGCCAAAAGTATGTCCATTATGTGATTAACTAGGTAAAGGGAGTTAGCAGCTTAGGGAAAGAAAAATAAAGGTAAAGGTAATATTTAATTTCAACTAAGACAATGTTGCAGTACACTACCTCACCTCATCATTTCTCATAGGGACATATTTGCTTCAAAATATGTTTCTGACAAATTGGAGAATAATTTTACAGACATGAAAGAGGTTTTTTTCCATTATTGTCCATGGAACAAAAACCTCCTTCAGTTTACGCACAAGTGTTATGATTTGAAAGAAATACCCAAAATACAGTTGCTATGGGAGAGTTAATGCACTTCTAGACAACTTGACTTAAAGACAATCTTTCAAGGGTTTGGAGCATGTGCTGGCAGTTCTTAAGGACTCTATTATGTAGCAAACATCCTAAGATTTCCAATGGTACCTTCAAATCATGATTTGGATTCATGAAAGGTATCCAAGAGTGCTCTGCACATTGGAGCTTCTCTTTTGCTAGAGAAACTCTGAGGTTTTGGAGTGACCTTGGGAAAATCAAATTTTCTCCTTCCTGGAGTGTCCAATTACATGCTTGAGGTCTCCACCTTATAGTAGACTTCAAGAGATTTCCAAATAGCTATCAAGCTCTCAATTTGGAGTAGTTTAAGGCCTCCAAAAGTGGTTTGGAAGATAGCGCTACGCTTCTGTGAACTGTGCTGTGTGTATGAACACTGCGCTGCGCGCGGGACAGAGTGCCCAGAAATCCTTCAAAACTTTCCCAAATCTCAATTTTTCACTTGCAAGCTTGATTTTATTGACTTTTAAGCCAAGGGACAAGTAATTACACCATGATCCTCCATCTTTTTCTTTCCCAACTTCATCTCATGTCAATAATTCTCCAAGTTAGGGTTTGTAGCAAATTTTTCATGGGAAATGCTAGGGTAAAAATGTCCATCATAATTTTTGATCTCCAAAACATGTAAATTGATATCCTACACCTGAACACATGTTTGATGAGTCATTTTGACTAGTTCATTCAACTCGAAACAAAGTTTAAACACTAAAAAAGAAAAACCCTAGCCCATTCCTAGAGTTCTTTTGGGAAAATTTCATTATAAACCTTCTTGATCTCACTTGAAAGAAACAACATCTTTTAACTAGTTTTTTCACTCATTTTCATCAGCTTCCAAAGTTCATATCCACCTTTGACAAACCTTCTCTATCATTTTGTCAAAATCCACCTTCACAACACTTCATTTTCATTCATACCTCACAGTTTATTTTTCATTCAAATGGAGATGAGGTCCTCTAGAAAAACAATGGAGAAGACTCAGTGATCCAAACCTGAGGTGAATAAAGTGTATAAGAAATTATAGAGGCTTGTGTTTTCTTCTCACAAAGAGAAAGGGGTCAAGCCTTCTTCATTGACAAAGCAGGAATCGACAACAAAGAATAAAGACATAGTTGAACATGAGTTTGAACTAATTGATCCAGAGACTGAGGATCATACCACAAACATGAGATAGACTATCACGGATAAGGACTACCAAATCAAAGAGCTAGCGATCAATCTAGAAAGGGAAAAATATATTATATCATTCCTTGAATAGGAAAACAGTCAACTCAAAGAAAAATAGTTGATCCTAGAAAAGGAAAAAACTAAGTTAATGTAGCAAATTGGCAAAGGTAAGGAGATCATGACATCAAGTGAGCCCGAAGAATCACAAGTGAAAGGGAAAGGGAAAAGACTAAGAACTAGAG
The DNA here is from genome assembly GCA_000404065.3 of Pinus taeda. Lineage (NCBI taxonomy): Eukaryota > Viridiplantae > Streptophyta > Pinopsida > Pinales > Pinaceae > Pinus > Pinus taeda. The sequence goes on along the minus strand of APFE030173186.1, from coordinate 11,210 downwards.
GTCTCAAGGAAGCTTTTCAAGAGGTACAAAAACAAATATTGCGTAATGGAGACCTTGACCTAGAAGAAAGGATTTCCCTGGAGGTACATCAAGATAAAGAATATTGGCTTAACAGGGTAAATGAACACTTAGAGAAGCTCTTGGAGAAATCAAACATATATATTCAAATGCTCAGACACATGGCACATCATTATCAAGCTCAAAACATGATCGCCAATGTCAAAGTGAAACAACTTAAAAACAAGCTCAAGTAGGCAAAAAAAGATCAAAAGGATGAGGGAAACTTTGAGATGATTTCTGAAGCATACATGAGGCTATAAAAAACTCATTTTTACACCTTCCCTCCAATTTTGAACTAATTCTGAGCATTTTGGAAAATTTTGGTCTATATTCAGAAATTTGGCTTTTCTAAGGCGCTGCGCTTTTTCCTCAGGCCTCCATTTGAGGAAAGGTCTGCATTTTTGGAAAGGTCTTGGCATCCTCTAAAAACCCATTTGCCTAGATTTTGTGGAGGTGGCTTATTTTTGGAGAAAAGTACAAAAGAGTGGCAAAAAACTAGCATTCTAGACCGTTTTTTGATAGGCACTGCGCTTCTGGAGCGATCTTGGGATAATGGATTTTTGAAGGTCTTCCCATGCTCCAAATTAAAAAATTCAAACTGTTTTAGAAAATAGACTTGAAGGGCTAGTTGACTGTCCTCTCAGATTTTCATATTGACTCCTATAAGGTACCTAAAAATCATCTCAAAATCGGCATTGTGCTTCTACACTTTCTGTGTTTTTATTTGTAAAATTTCATTGTGTAAAATTTCTAGTTTCTAGTCAGACTTGGTCAAAGTCAAGATTCTCTATGTAATGGCACACATTACAAGGCTAGGTGATGTAGGCATGAATAAATTTATATCATATGCTTTTTTTGATGTTTATTAGGCCTCATAAAAGAAGCAAACTCCTAAACAAACTCTTCATGAGGTGTTTGAGTTGCACCTTCTCACTCTCACCTGTTGGTTGAGAGAATCTTGGAGTTAGTTCCTCCACCAGGGAATTTGACTCCTGAAGGTTGGAAAGTGTTCTAGGAGAGTCTATAAGTATCATTTCACTTCAGGAGAAGAAGGTTGAACATTCTATGAAGGAGGCTTGCATTGTAATAATCTTTCAGCTAATACAGATATGGGTTGTAGCTATTTTCAAGGAACTCTAGCCCAGTGAGTTGATGGTGCTTGTACTTCATTGTTTTTGTTTTCTCATGGTCTAAACATATTTATCTACATTATATATCTTCTTTCTATGAATGCCTTGTGATAAAATACTCAGAATTCTTGTTTTTCAAGCTCTGTTATATGGTTTTCATAGTTATGTGTTTTGTCTTCCTAAGCTAATGAAATCATGTTGATTTATGCTCATTAGTTTCTTCTACACTATATCCTCTATACTACACTGAAAAATACTCAAATTACACCATGGCTTCTGACATCTAGCTCCTTCTTATGTTTTCTCTTGCATTCCCACAGCCTAGGCCTACTTGTGGCTCCAATCCCTAAGTTCAAAAAATCCTTAAAAGACCAATTTTTCACAAACAAACAAACAAATACACATATCTGGCCTAAAATTCATTTTCTTTGAAGTCATATTACTCACAAGAGACTTAGAGAGATCCATGTCATGCTCAGTAGGGCTAGCTACTGAGCTGAAGTGGTTTGAGGTTACCCTTGTCGATTTCCTTTTCAGCCTAGGAGATTGTAAGGACTAACATAAGGTAGACTCCCAATAATTTTTTTATCACTGCCATAACATGCTTCCTATGGGGGGCTTTCTTCTTACTCAGGTTTGTGTGGCTTTGTAGGAGCCTTTGGTTTTGCAACAACTTCTTCTATCATAAATTCCTTTGGTGTTGAAATAGTTTCTTCTCCCATATATTCCTCTAGTGTTGTAGAAAATACTTCTCCAATAGATGCCTTTGGTTTTGGTATTATAATTGTTGCTTCTTCCATGGGCTTCTTTAGATTTTTTAAATCCAAAAGGTTATCCCAAGTGTGGTCCACTTGCTGGAGTGCATGTACCAACAAGGAGTTTGATGAGGAAATGATGTGAGAGATACTTCTTGGGTCGACTAGATTTCTAGATGCTCATGACCATTTACTGTAGAGTTTTCCATAGAAATAATGACATATTTACTAACCCCTAATGTCCCAAGTGGTTAATAAGCTTTAAATGGTGCTAGAATATGATGTCATGACATTCTTCACAAACACAATGCTTTGGATGAAGAATGCTACATAAACCTAGGGTTCCAGTAAGGATTTCTTGTGAAAGTCATTCCCCTTCTTTACCACAACTTCATTTTATTCTAGGAATTTTCCCCTTAGATCTAGTGATAGTATCTTCTTGTAATACCAGCATTATCCGGCCCATGGTAGTGACGACATATTGGCTATTGTTTTTTTGTTGATTATAACTAGTGTTTCCCCCACTATCATTCTATCATATTGTAGATTTAGGGAAAACTCAAACACAACATTTTAATCAAACCCGTATAGTCTCCTTGCATACTAGAATATGAAAAAAATGTGATCATAAGCTTGCAGTAAGAGGGTCTCAAAAAGGTCCCAGTGTATCGGTGAACCACACATGATGCTAGTAAAAAATGAAATAGCTACCAACTGTAATACAAATGAATAGTTCACTGGGAGGTTGAAATTTGTAATTAAGGCATTATAATAAATAATGAGTGATGGTGATGGTCATGTAATAGGGTGTGGAAATGATGGAGTGGTATGGGAATAATGGTGAATAATCATGCAAAACATTACAAGGTAAGTGTGAACATGCCAACTTTTAATGTCAAATAAGGAAAGTTCGTATATTTTCAATGCTTACTATCATTATGAGTTAGTGATCCACTCTAGATTGGTGGAGATAGGCGTGTCATCTCCTATCTCCTATTTTGAAATTGGTAATGAAATCAAAAGTGGGATGTATCTATAATTTGGTGGAGGTGTTGAATCAATTGTCTATGCTCATGTTGCAAAAATGGATGTTTTCTCAACCTAGTGGAGAGGTGTTGCAACAACTATTGTAATGTTGTTGTAGTGTAATCATCATGTTAGTCAAACCTAAGGTGTTGCAACAAATGGTGTTAGTTCTGCCCAGAGGAAGCTGTTACAACAACTGTGTTTTAGGATATATTGTATTGGTGTTGCAACAACATGATTATGTCCTTCCCCATATCATATGAAATTTTGGAGAGTACAATTTCATTCTTGTACAACAAGAACAAAGATTTCATTATAAGGAACCTAAAAGTTTCATGAATGGGAGGATCCTGACATAGCCGTTAAAGTATTCCTCTACTCATGATCTATTTTTAAATTTATTCATTTATTTATTGAGTTAATATATACTTACTTATTCTATTTTTTTAATAGATAATCATAGCTGAATCATCTAGAGGGGATTTATACCTTATGGAAAATATCCAAATAATTATTAGGCTATCCTTCCTTGAGATTTCTTAAAAAGGCCTCTTTTGATAGGGGCTTGTGATATAGTCAAATCATATGCCTACTTTCGATAAGTGAGGTCTATATTCATAAAAAATATGGAGCTTAATGGACATATTATCATATATGGTATTGATATCATATTGGCTCAATTTAATGATGCATAATTTTCCCTTAAATTCCTTAAACCTACAGTCAAATAACAAGTCCAAATCCCCAAATCTGAGCCTTTTCTTCTTTATGAACTTGTTATTCCACCGAGCTCTTTGTTGTTGAATGACAACTTTCTAGTGTATAACTAGTTGACAAATTTCATCTAACTCATTAACTTGAAGAATTCATTGTGTTACAAATCCATTTGGGCACATCAAATCCCAACATCTAGATTAGTGTTTTGGGGCTCATCAAACCCTAATTTCAGTTGCTTCATGCCCTAAACAGGTCACCCCTTTGAATGCCTCCTTCCAAGACAGTTTCATGACTTGAAGACATCCGGAAATAGCCTCTAGAGGGACCAACACAGGTAACTGTTTATGAAGGGCGTTGCAGAATAGTTAAGTCCACTGCCAAGGTGCTCTGCAGAGCACTAGGCTTCCTTTCACCTACGCTCGGTGAGAATGAGCAAAATTCAAATAGTGTTTACGGAATATTCTTATCTTTTGGAGTCATCTAGAAGTTTCCCTCACTTATCAACTCCTATGAGCTAAAAAATGGATGAGGAATGAGTTAAGGTGCATCCTATCCTCTCATCCCTTACTCCATGGAACTAATTCTAAGTATGGAAGGCCATTCAATGCCACTATTAATGACAAAACCTCCCTCATCTTCCTATCAATTGACCACTCATCTAAGTGATCAGGGGCTGGATTATGCTGAATTGTAAGGAGATAATGTTGCTATGAGATTTGTCTTTGAAGCAAGTATTGTGATGCTACAAGTTTTTCATGCTTTTGATGTGATGTGGATGGGACCCAAGTTGGAGGAATGACTTTGAATCAGACACCAATGGTTGTAGTTCCTTCTTCTATCTAATAAAGTGTTTGAACCTTTTTCCCATATGTTTGTATTGTTTCATAATGCTTATGTTTGTGAATTGTATCTGTTTCCTTTCACTTATATTCAATAAATCATATGCTTTGATCGGTTATTGTCTTATGTTGTGTTTACAAGATACTTATCAAGTGGATTAAGTATGGTAAGGAGCGACAGAATCAATACAAGGGAGACGAGAGGAAAGTGGAACTACAGGTAGGCCTTCTATCTTCTCATCTGATCTATTGCTTATAGGAAAAGTCTAAAACACTTTAAACTGTTGTTCTAGATACAACTACTTATCTAGGGAATTAGTATTTATCCGTACATGCTAAATTATCCAAAACAAATTGGTGACTCCGCTGGGGAAGAATCTTCTTTCCTAGTAGCTTGTCCACCTCCCAATACATCCTTGTAGTCCTTAATTGTGTTCATAGATTGTAATTCAGCTATTTACATTGAAAAATTGGTCAAAACTGTGTCAAATTGCCTCTTGAAATGGCTTACTGTCACCAGCACAGGCTTGTGAGGGACACAGTGCATTGAAAAGCACCCCTGGCTTAGGGACAATGCTCTGAAGTGCACTGTCTCCCACTCTGGGTTGTGCTAATCCTCCTACGGTTAGTTTCCCACCTTTGGAAAGACGTTTTTGCCAAATGTTCTCTGTTTGATTATTTGCTAATTGATCAATGAATGCTATGTCTCAAAGAATGAGTTGTTATCTCCTTATCTAGCCCAACTTAGATTGGATTAATCAATGTTTCTTCATGTTTTCTTTGTCATTATCGATCAATAGTCAAAGTTAGGATTTATATGATTAATCTTCATTCGAAAGAAAGTGTCGTAAAGTCTTCTCTTCCTTCGAATTAGAACTATCGTAAAAGTCTTCATTCTTATGAAATATTGATTGATTGTATGTGCATATTTCCTTTTGTTCAATTCACATTAAGGAATTTGAAAGGAAATGCATGCATGTTGCATTGAAAAAGTTTGTGTGTGCTCATAGGAATAGTGTACGAAAATTGCATTTAGATTGTGCTCTTTGTTCTTTGATCAAAAGAAATCTGATTTCTCTATCCCTAAGTAGCTATGATTCTCATCGTTAAATTGAATGGAAAGAATGCTTATCATGATAGTTGCATTCCTAGGAATTTTATAATACATCATGTGGTGAACTTGAAAGGAAAATTCCTAAGCAAGATCAACTTAAAATTAACATCAATTTACCTAATGGAGCATTATCATTAATGAGAACATTTAGTGGTTCTAGGCTAGAGACGTGTTTCGGCGTCGTAAAACAAAGTATTTGTCACTAACTTGTCTGCAATACATCCCAAGTGTGATACCTCATTCCATGTACGTGAGTATATCGTAGCTCGTCCACGTACCTTTGGGTATATAGGGCAGTGTTACAGTACGTAAAGTATATGGGAATGCTTTCCCTGTGCAGCTTTGCATTAGACAGTGCTTATACGGACTAGGCCTCCACATACCTTCAGGTATATATGGGAGGACAAATCTAGGTTGCTATCCATCCTTAAGTAACTGAGTCAGCTTCCTTGTAAATTTTGATACACTGAACATAGCATTTGGGGAGATTTCCTGCTTGTACTTCTTGGTTTGCTAGGAGGTATTCTGTAGTTCAAAGTTGCTTGGTAAACCTTTTTCCTAGTATACCCCATTTTGTTTATTTCTTTTTTGATAATAAAATTAATCAGCAATTGTGGAGGAACATCAAACCTTACCCCTTCGTTCAGGGAGAACAGTGAGAAAACCACCTTTGCCACCTGAAGCGACACCTATTCGGATAAAGAAATCTCGCTTAACTAAGTCTAGTACATCAAGAACTCCTAGTTCTTCATCTGAATTACCTGAATCATCTATTTCGGTAAGTACTGACACTCTAGTTACTCCAACCATTTTTAGTACATCTATTTCTGAAGAAAAAGTTTCACAATTAATTGAGGACATTAGCACTGATCCTAGTGAAACAATAACTGATATGTTTCAAAAACAAATTGATCCTCAACTTGAAGTTGCCCAACAAGAAAGTACTTCTGAACTTGAATCAGTTCAACCAGAAGTTAATCCAAAACCTATACCAGTTCAAACGGAAGTTACATCTGAACCTGAAGTTGTTCATGAACCTCTTACTGAAACTATTGTTCATTTACTTGAACATCTAGACTTTGATTTTGAACATTCAAAAGTTGTTACTTTACCAGAAGAGGATCAATCGATTGCCCCTCAGACATCAGTAACTACTGAAACTTCAACTTTATCAACACCACAAAGCTTTTACGAACTTGATGGTGAAGTTCTTCCACCAAGTCTAATTGCTATAGAGGAAGAATTGGAAGAATATTCTACACCTAGAACCACTTTCCACTTTGGAGTTGGGCTTTATCTTTACCCTCATACTCCTCATTTTACTGCTCCATTTGATCCTGCTTATTTTCAAGTACCCGTCGATTCTTTAGGACAAATTTTGGGACAGTGAACTATGGTTGAACAACCGTCAACATCTCAGACTATATCATTCGATGTAGCTATAGTAGAATCTTTTGTTGCAACCTCCTCGATGTTTTCTACACACCTAAGTCACACCTTTATGGTGAACCGCCTGTCCCGATTGGTTACCAATCTTTATCTGGAACCCACTCAGGGGTTGCTTCTACACCATGGTCATCACCCATGTCCTTAACTGGAATTTTACTTGGTTCTTCTCTAACGGGAACTCAACAGTTTGATCCTGCATATCAATATCAAGCTAGGAATCTGGTCAGCAAAGACCGATGTATCCATTAAATATTGGATTGCCACCATATGGAGAACAATATGCTTATTCACTATGTCCTTCTTATTTTGGAGGACCATCATATGGTAATTTCCCACAGTATTCAAGTCAATCCGGAATTAGAGTTTGTCATTGGCAACCAATAATGCCAGTTCAACCCAAGCTTGTGTATCCAACACAACCAATGAAAATTGTGTCAGCTATTCCTACTACACTTATTGTTACTACTGTACCACAATCACAAGTTCAAATTGTTGTATCTCAACCAGTACTAACTGATCCTTCTACCTTGCAACCATAAGTTTCAGGTCAAGAAGTTCAAATTCCTCAAGTTGTTGTACAACAATCGCTTGTTTCAGGGGTTCGTCAGCAACCTCGGGTTAGTAGACCCTTATCTGGACTGACCCAAGCTTACACTGGTATAGTTTATTCACAACTTGGCCAACCTTTCATTGCTGGGCAACAAAAACTGTTAAATCAACAACAGTTGTACCAACAACAACAAAAATTGATTCAACAATTGTGGCAGCCTCAATTTCTACAACCCCAATTCCAACAATTCCAACCCCAATTTGGACTTGCTCAACAGTCTCAACCTAGGTTTGGTTAATATCAAGCTTACTAAGGTCCTGGACAACAAGGCTTTTGTTGGGTTGTGTTATATTCTTTCCACGTAGTTAACAGGGGGTTTGAAGGGCACCCGTAACCCCACTTTATGGGGTTTGGGGCAGCGCCTCAGAAAATTTTGGTTTTGGACCCTATGTTAGGTTGGGCAGACCCACCTATGGTTTTGTGCATGATTTTCGCACATGTTTTTTTGGATGCGATGAGTCTTTCAGTCCATTAGGTACTTGGATCAGATGTTTTTTTAGTCCATGGTATTTGGATGCGATGGTTTGTCGGTCCATAGGTCTTGGATGCTTCCGGCCTATAAATATGTATAGTACATTAAGCGAACATAATGAAAATATCAAGCTAAGTAGTCCTGGTTTTGGGATCAAGGGGAAAATCTCTGTGTATATGTTGTTTATGTTGTTATCGATCTCGCATTGCTATTTTTTTTTGTTTAAGAATTTGGATGCAAGTAATTTCCGGTATGGGTGTTAAAAACCTACATGTTCGGTATTAGAAGTGTTTTGGCTTCACAAGGGCGCCTTGTGCTGAGGGGTTTCACTCGGGCCTGTGGTAGACCCTGTTCAGTGGAGGTCTGCGAGATCGATTCTGGTGGTGAAAGAAGATGGCGAGCAGTGGAAAGATAGAGATCGAGAAATTTAATGGTTAGAGTTTTGAGTTGTGGAAACTCAAGATGGAGGATCTGTTGGTGGATAAAGACCAGTGGATCGCGATAGATCCAGGTATTAAACCAAGAGGAGCATCCAATGAAGAATGGAAGAAGTTGTATCAGAAGGCAAAGAGCACAATACGATTTGTGTCTCAGATTCAGTATTGCTGAATGTATCAGGGGAAGCTACGACTAAGGCTTTGTGGGACAAGTTAGGGACTTTGTACCAACCTAAGTCTCTGGTGAATAAACTGTTCCTGTAGAACAATCTATATAACCTGAGGATGAAAGATGGAGACTCGATGACAGAGCATCTGAATGCATTTAATACTATGGTAAGTTAGTTAGCATCTGTTGATATTAAAATTTTAGATGAAGATAAGTGCATCAATTTGTTGTGTTCTCTATGAGATTCATGGGATAGTCTGGTTATTGCAATAGGTAGCAATGCAACTGCCTTGCATTTTGATGAAATAGTCTCATCCTTGCTGATAGAGGAGATGAGACGGAAAAATATGGAGAGCCAAAATAGTGATGCCTTGTCTGTACGAGGGTGGACCCAGAACATAATAAAAATAAGTCATCGAGTGGGAGATCTAAATGTAAAGGGGATCTAAATCTCCAGGAAAACCTGTAAAGGTGGTGCATTGGAAATGTGGAAAGGAAGGGCACTACAAAAGGGATTGTAAATCTAAATCTCCTGACAAAGGAAAGGGATCTAATGAGGTTCCTTTTCTAGAGGTGAAAACCACCTTAGATGAAGGTGGGGATGTTGTTATAGCTCCAAATCTCACTATTTTGATTTGTGATGCTGCACTCATGGCCTAGGGCAACCCCTCCTTCTAGACCTGGTCCCAAATTTAAAAAACAATGTTTTATTCCCTGTACGTGACATTGCCCTGAGTTAAACACGTGTATACGTGGGTCCATATATACCCAACCCGTATATGTATTAAAAAACATTAAAGAATATAAGACTCCTTATTTTCGGGCGAAGAATCGCGGGTTTTACCTGCTGATCACCTGTTAGTGGCCCCATGGCCCAACTGTTCCGAACCAATCCCTAAACTAGAAAACTACTTGGGATTGGTATATAAAAAGACATTCAAAGGAAGGCCTAAAGAGAGGAAAAGAGAGAGAAAGGTAGTTATACTGATATTTCTCCCTCCAGGTCCTGAAGACCCTTGTGCTTCTTGCCACTTCTCCCATTTGTATAAGAAACCCTGTTTTCCTTGTGATTTGATGGTTCATCCCTAGTTTATGGCAATATGGAGGTGAGTCTTGGAGAGGAGATATGCTAGAGGCTTGAGGCGGGAATGGGATCTGGAAGGAAGCTTTGCTTGGAGCCTGCGAAAGGTTGCTCAGGTGATATTACTCCTTTTGTACATTCTATTTGTCTATAATAAAGAAACACGTCTTGGTTCCTGATATGCTTCTTCTTTATGTTTATGACGTTCATGTTTGAATGGTTGTTTAAAGTTCATAACTAACTTCCTTCTTTTATAACATAAATATGATTTCTGTATAAATCTTTGTCCATATACTGCTTCATTCTTTGGAATTGGTTGTTTTGCAGGACACGGGAGCGAAAGGGACCTGAAGAAGGGTTTGGACCCTTGAGGAACTACTTGAACGTAGGACCTGAGGTACGTCCTTCTTGCTTTAGAATTTGCTTTTGATAGCATAATGGCTGTGTGAGTGCATGTTTCTCTATTTAGACAACTTTCAGTCTGCTAGGGTTTCCACCCAAAAGCCCTAGGGGATCAAATCCCTCAACAGAATTGGTGACTCCACTGGGGACAACACTCTTGTTGTTCCTAGTTTTGGTGTTTGTCAAGCCTATCAGGGCTCAGTTGCTTGTTGGTTTATTGTTACTGTTTGGTCTGTTCTTGACTTCTGAGTTTTGCCAGTTTCTTCAGTTTGTTTTCTATTTTTCTTGAAATATTATACATACGCTATTTTCCTTAGTTACAGAAGCGTATAAACGCTTGTTTCCTGAAGTAAACCCACGTATACGCAGGTTTCCTCAGGCACAATCGCGTATACATGCAATCTGCACTAAGTACAGTCGCGTATATCTTGCAACTTTCAAGATTTATAAATTTTTGTGTCTCTGAAGTTTGTGTGGTGTTTTGAGTTAGTTTGAAACAATCATTTTTTCCAGTATCAGTTGTCTGTGTTACAACAAGCGTCTTACTCCGATTTCTCTCTGATTATAAGGAGTATTGGTCTTGTTTTTTGTTTGCAAGCGTCATCATCTCTTTGCTAAAAGCACGCGAGATTTCTTGATTGGAATCTTGGCTGCTCTGAGTTATCAGAGCAAAAAGATTGTTATCAATCTTTGTGTTGAACTTTGCTTTTTGGTGACTTTTTGTTTGCTTAACGAAATCACTTTTTATGACCATCTACTTCTTTGTTTCATCAAAGTTGTCATTTGATACTTTCTTGAAATTGTCTTTTTGATCTTTTTTGGTCTTTGTTACCAAAGCTTTCCTTGTTGCTTTCGATTGTTAAAAAGCCTTTTTAAACACATTTGTTTTTGTTGAGTTTTCATTCTTTGTAGGGTGTCAACTTGCAAAAGTGTTTCTTGCTTATTGTTT
>APFE030173179.1:0-26739 GCA_000404065.3 Pinus taeda | reverse complement strand
AAGTCTTAAACCTCAACTCTTCAAAACAAGCTTGAGAAATGAGAGAAAGACATCAAAAAAGCAATGTAACTCTGGTTCCGCACTTTCTCTTACTTTTGCCTGCGGGCCCGCACCTTTTGTTCAAGGTATCTACGTACTTATACACTCTGTATGTAAAGGGGAGGGTGCGTACACCTGTAAAAGTCAAAAGGTGCAATCTTTATCTTAAAAAACTCAACTTGGGTTAATTCTAGAAGTTTCTAGAAGCATTTGTTACGTGGATTGTTCGCTTCAAGTGGTTCATGCATCCCATAATAGGAGGAACTAATCCCTTGTTGAGAGGAGCTATCCCTTTGAATGTGGATCTATCCTTTGAAGGAGGACCTGGTAACTTCTCTCCATTGCACTATAAATTGAGGCATTGGGTTAGTGGCTAGAGAGGGTAGAAGCTGAACTTTTGAGGGTAAATGCTAGTGAAATCAAGACTTCCTATTTGAGCTTAAGAGGAGAGATCACATACCTTTTTGGCTTCATTTGGGAGTGAGTGAAGCTTGTCAAAGTAGAGGAGACTTCTTGTTGGACCCTGGGAGGAGCTTGTACAGCGTCAAGGCAAAGGTTGTAAGGTTCTTCTCTTTTTGAATTAATACAATCAAGCTCATTTTTCTCAACAAGTATCTCATGTTATTTGTTTCATGGACTCCTTGACTTTCATGTTAAATATGTTTTATAATATTGGATATTCAGGTGCTATTTAATCGTTTGCCTTGTTTGTGCTTGCAGGTTTGCGACAAAGGAACTTACTTGGATCAAAGGAGCGAAAGCATCTCCGAACTTGCGTTGGACATGAGGTAGGCCCTTAAACACATTTGTTTGCCATTATTTATAAAGCACATTTAGAGAAAGATAGTGTCTGGTTGGTTTGTTTGTCATTAGGTCTTCATTAGATTCTAGGAAGGTCTATCTTGTCCGCAAGATAGACTCATTCTGCGTGACATGGGGAATCATCATGCCGACTTATGTTGTGGAGATTCAAGAAATTAACTTGTGATCTGGGAAATTTCTCCTAGATAGCCAGCCTCCACCTAGGGCGGTTGAGGAAGATAAATGGGAAAGTGAACCTAAAGCAATTCCACCCTTTCTTGAGAGACAATCCGCAACAGTCCATCCTACCCCAGAAGAAACTGAACTCCTGGGAGAATTGAAACATTTATGTGTAAACATACCACTTCTCCAAGCCTTTAAAGATGTGCCTATTTACAATAGGTTGATCAAAGAGAAGTGCTTTAGGCATCCAGGAAGGTGCAAGAGAGATGCCCCAACCATCAATGTCATAAGACAACTATTCAACCTGATGTTAGGGTAGGTAATCTGTCCAAAATATCTGGACCCTAGAAGCCTAGTAGTGATGTCCACATCAATGGAACCATGATCTCACACACCTTGATTAATCTGGGAGCTACCATTAATGTGATGAAAAAGGACACAATGCTCAAACTCAACCTCCAGGGCTCCTTGAGGAAGACCACAACCGTGCTACAGCTTACAGATCGCTCCACCATGACCCCTAAGGGGATTGTGGAAGATGTGATGGTCTCCATTGATTCTTTGGAGTACCCTGATGATTTCTTAGTTCTCTAGCCAAAGGCAAAGCTCACTGGGTCTCCGCTCATTCTAGGAAGACCCTGGTTGGCTACCGCAGATGCCTACATCAGCTGTCGAGTTGGGAACATGACCATAAAAAATGGGCATATGTCCAAGTAGTTAGTCCTATATCCTCATGCCCAACCCTTGCTAGAACATGATTTACCCCTTTGGTTGGAGGAGGAAGATGAGGATGAAGTCCATTCTGCATGCTTTGTGCATTAAGAATCACCATGGGGGGAAAATAGCAAGATGAGGATGATATGATTGAAAATATGATTCAGAATCCACCTCCCAGTGTATCATGATTAGAGGACATAGTAAGAGAAACCCAAACCAACCCCTCAACTGATCTTTGTGTGGCCAACTCCACCTCTCTCTTTGTGAAGAATATAAAGTTCAGCCCAAAAAGAACCTTGAATATCAATCCATCCCTATCTACTTTCCAGGAGAAGGAACTGTGTAGCTTGCTGAGAAAACATCTAGATGCCTTCACCTGGAGGTATAAGGATATGAAGGGAGTGCACACTTCAGTATGTACTCATCATATATACGTCAAGGAGGATTTCAAGCTAGTCGGGCAGCCTCAAAGGAGGATGAATCCAGCACTTAAAGATATTTTTAACGAAGAATTACAGAAATTGCTTGATGTAGGATTCATCTATCCCATCTCTGACAGTGAATGGGTCTTTCCTTTGGTGTTAGTACCAAATAAAAATGGCAAGTGGATAATCTGTGTCTACTATCGAGAATTGAAAAAAGCCACTAAAACGGACCATTTCTTTTACCTTTCATAGATAAAGTGTTAGACAGTCTAGCAAAGAAAAAGCTTTTCTTTTTCCTAAATGGGTTTAGCGGGTACAATCAGATTCAGATCAGCCTGGAAGACCAAGATAAAACCACTTTCACTTGCCCTTGGGGTACCTTTGCATATTAGGTCCTTCCTTTTGGTTTGTGTAATGCTCCCACCACTTTCCAAAGAGCGGTATTGAGTATATTCTCTGAGTTAGTTCATAATGCAATAGAGATATACATGGATGACTTTACTCCTTATGGCTCTGACTTTCAGGAAGCCTTATCTAATCTAGGAAAATTTCTCGACAATTGTATTGAGATGAAATCGTCCCTTAATACGTAAAAATGTGAATTTTTGATGCCTGAAGGGACCATGCTAGGTCATGTAATATCTCAACAAGGACTGTAGGTGGACCCCAACAAAATTGTCATCATCCAAAGGGTCCCACCTCCTCAAAAGGTGATAGATGTCAAAATTTTCCTAGGCTTAGCAGCATATTACTGGAGATTCATTAAATATTTTAGCAAGCTAGCCTCTCTTTTTTTGACCTTTTAGGTAAATATGTTGAATTTATATGGTTAGAAAACTGTTTAGAAGCCCTAGATACCTTGAAAAGCAAGCTCGTGACTGCCCCAATTCTGAGAGGCCCAAACTAGGCCCTACCTTTCTATATTCACATAGATGCCTCGAACAAAGCAATAGGAGCAGCCTTAGGATAAATCGATGAAAAATTACCTTATGCCATATAATTTATAAGAAAAAACTTGTCAAAGGCAGAGCTAAACTATAAAATGACCAAGAAGGAGCTCCTAGCTGTTGTGCATTCTTTAAACAAATTCAAACATTATATAACAGGATATCAAACTTTTGTGCACACTGATCATGCTACAATTATATATTTAATGAACAAACCGGATGTGAATGCTCACATTATTAGATGGTTGCTTTTATTGCGGTAGTTTGATTTGACCATTGTTGATAAGCCTAGGAAAGAAAATGTTGTTGCTGACTTTTTGTCTAGAATAAATTTTCCTGCAGGTGAAGAAGGAATGATGGATGACCAAATGCCAGATGAACACCTGTTTTTTATCTCAGTACTCTCTCCATGGTTTGCTGATATAGCAAACTACTTGGTTTCAACACAGTTTCCATCGCATCTGTCCTCAAAAGAGAAGAGAAAGATAGTGAGGAAAAGCACCCCTTTCACCCAGATTGGGGGCAATCTCTTCAAAATTGGCCTAGATCAGATCTTGAGAGGATGTGTCAGAGAGGAGGAAGTCTTTGACATCTTCTTGACCTATCATGATGGCCCTTGTGGAGGTCATTTTGCAACAAAAAGAACTTCCTTCAAGATACTGCAAGCATGCTACTACTGGCCCACTCTTCAACAAGATGTGAGGAGATATACCAGCCAGTGTGATCAGTGCCAAAGGATGGGGAAACCTACTCCAAAGGATGAGATGTCCATGCAACCTCAAGAGACCTTTGAGCCATTTGAGAAGTGGGGCATGGACTTTGTGGGTCCTATCAGCCCTCCTTCGAAGCAGAAGCAATACATCATTGTGTGCACCGACTACATGACAAAGTGGGTAGAGACAAAAGCAATCAAAGTAGCGACATAGGAAAATGTAGCTAAATTTTTGAGAGAGAACATATTCTACAAGTTCAGGTATCCAAGAGAATTGGTCACAGATCAAGGTAGTTAGTTTACTTCCAATCTGATTGAAGACCTGCTCACACATCATAGAATCAATAACAATACTTCAACCCCTTACCATCCACAAGCCAATGGGCAGGGGGAGGTCACTAACAGAGCATTGGAAGGGATCTTGACAAAGGTAGTGAGCGGCAGCAGAAAAGACTAGGCAGACAGATTAGTTGAGGCCACTTGGGCCTACAATACAACATGGAAGACCACTGCAGGGTTCACACCCTATGAGTTGGTCTATGGGAAGAAGCCTTTGCTGTCAATAGAATTTGAATTCAATACCCTAAGGATGGCATCTCAACTGGACCTAGACCTTAGCCATGCACAGAAAGAAATATTACTCCAGCTCAATGGATTGGATGAACACAAAATGCAGGCCCTTCTCCATACAGAGGTAGTTCAACTTCAGAGAAAGATATGGCATGACAAAAACATCAAGGAGAAGCAATTCCAAGAGGGAGATTGGGCACTACTCTATGATTCAAGATACAAATATTTCAAGGGAAAGCTAAGGACAAGATGGTTGGGAACCTACACTGTGGAGAAATGCAATGACAATGGTTCAGTTCTGATTAGAACCATTGATGATGAAGCCATCCCCATGGTTGTCAATGGACATCGGTTGAAAGTCTACAAGAAACCCCTCTCCAAGTGAGAGTTCATTGAAAGTTTGAATAAAATAGTGATGGTAGTGGAGCATGTCTTGGCCTCCACTTCATCCACTCATTGAAGAAAAATAAAAAATAAAAAATAATAAGGACCCAAGTGAAAACCTCCATGAGGTGCTTGAGTCCCATCATTGGGTTGAAAAACTCTTCCGAGGTGGCCTAATGATTTCAAAAAAGAAAAGAGAAAAATAAGATCCATGGGTGAAAACCTCCCTTGGAGGCACCCAGGGTAGGCAATTAGGGTGAAAACGTCCCTGAGGCGCCCTAGTTGTTTTCAAAAAAAAAAGAGGAAAAATGAAAAGAAAAATGAATTTCCAATTTCATTGTAGGTTTGCAGGAGGACTACAGGAAGCAGCAGAAGGTGACAAGGGAGCCCTGAAACCAATACCAGCACTTATCCTACCTTCGCACACCTTTCTCCATCATTCTTGGCATTCTTTTCACCTCACCGTGCTTCTTTTTCAAACTCTGTGTTTTCTACAGGAGGCTCCTGTAGGAATTATAGAGAGCCATAAATGGATATAAAAGCCATTTTGAGGGATAGGGAAGCTTCACGAAATATCTATAAATCCTTTAAAACCCCATTGCCAACATCTCCAAGCCTGCATCACATCCCAAGCATCATTCTTGTTCCTACACAGGAAAAACACAAAAAAGCAGTCTTTTAGAAAAAAGGAAAAAAATAAAATAAGAAAAGAAATAGCACCATCCACCTCACCTGAAGCCTACCTATTACCTCTGTATCTCTATCTACATCTCCGGCATCATCCTCACAGCTCCAAGCATAGAAGGAAGATTAAGTTTCAAATGGAGAAGCAACTACAGGAGCTCCTATAGGAATTCCTGTAGCAGCTGATCCCATTAAAATTCAACATCAGCAACAAGAGGGTGCAAATACGAAGGTTGAAGAAGACACCTGCAGATCAAATCTAGCCAAAGAGGAACCTACACAAAGCAAAGCCACAAATCAGCAAGTAGATAGCATGCATCAAAGTGAACAAAGGCATGTAGCAGAGAGAAAGAGCCACAGCTTACACAAAAAATACATTCAGATCTTAGGTAAGTAACTAACCCTCTCTTCTATTGGAATTTCTATAATTAGAAAGCATGCAACAACAATGAGATGGTTGAGGTTAACGACGGAAAGGTTGCTAGTTAACTTGGCCACCTTCAGCTAGTTGACTCCACTCATCTGAAGATGTCAAGGACAGGTAGTGGAGGAAGTGTGAACTCTGATGCAATCATGTGGGATGATTATGAGGAAAGGTCCATGATGACAAGATAGGTGGGGACCAACGATTCGAATATGGCCAACGTACACTTGGCAAGCTCACCCTACATCTCTGGAAATATCCATAAATAACAATAAGTACTCCTCCCCGAGCACTCTCACTACCTTTTCCTTCATTCTCTCCTCAAAATTCCGCTCTTGCAATATCCTCGTGCCCCCACAACCTCGTAACCATCATTCTTCATTGATCTTTCCCATATTCTTGCTCTCGGCATTGTCTACAAGAACATTTACAAGTTCTACAAGAGAACCTACAGGCATTCTACAGGAGGGACAGTAGTGTTCTACAAGAGGGCCAGTGAGTGGTTTCGGAGGGAGAAAACACGGGTTTTAGCACAATTCTCGGGCTGACGAGGTAGGTTTTATGCATAACCCCATTGAATATCAAAATATGCAAGAAGTGGTTAAATTTTGAAGAGGAAATAAAGCCTTTAGGTGGAGGAAATACATAACAGAATTTTTGCTTATTTCTTGAAAAAAGCATAGTCTCTTTGTTTCTCTATTTTTCTTCAAAAATTGTTGTCTCCTTCTCCTCATTTTGTTTCCTAAATAAGAATAAACAAAATGATAGGAGGATTTATGAGGAAGGATCCCACAAACTCCTCCAAGCTCCATGCACATCCCCAAGTAGTGGACATATTCACAAGAGCAAATTGGATGAATGTTTTTGAGAAATTCCGAGGGTTTAATGAGGAAATTGCTCAATAATTTTCCCACTTTTTGGTTCCTCACACCATAACACATTCCACTGTCACCTTTAGAGGCCTTTCCATGGAGGAAACCCCTGAATTTATTAGTAGGGTCACTATCCTTCCTCTTGGATTGCCTTGGAGCAAGGATGAGAAACCAATTGGCCAAGCTACTAAGACAAACTTCTTCCAAAACAATGAAACCCCTGTAGAAGATAAAAATGGCATAAGAAGGGCTAGCATACCATATCCTTGGGATGAGGTTAGCTACCAAATAATCAAGTATGTTTCCTATGAGGGGAGGTACAACATTGTCTATGGGTACCACTTTAGAATCCTTCATGAATTAAGGTATGGCATGGACACTCCAGCCCCTCAGAAGCTTAGCATCCCCTACTTCCTCCTGCAGTCACTCATTGACTCCAGTACTAAAGTAAAAGTAGGAAATCTAGAGAATCTTGCTCACTGTGGATTAATCAAAATTTTAGGGGAAGAATCCCTCCATACATTTACACTCCCTATAGCCTGGGAAATCTTCAGGAACATAACTGAAGATGACATAAAGACCCTGACCTATGATATCATTCCTACTGGCAGTGAGGAGGAAGAGCAGCAAGGGGGAGAAGGTGAAGAAACTGGTGAGTTAGAATAACAAGAAGGGAAGAAGGAAGAAACCAAGATAGAGGAAGAGAAAGCTGAAGAAACAGAGTAAGAGGAAATAGAGAAAAAAAAAGACAGAAAAGGAGGCAGAAAAGATAGAAGTGTCCTCTGAGACCCTAGAAAGAGAGGCAACAGCTACCCTCACTACTTTCTACACACCAATTAAGCCAAAACAGAAGAGGAAGAGGCATACCTCAATGTATTTCAAGGCTAGGAAGAGCACAAGAATCAAATCAAGGAAACCCCAGCCTTTTTCAAAAGTGCCAATTATTATTGAAGATTCACCCTCTGCCCAAGGAAAAGAATCCCCTTCCAACGCACCTATCACATATGAAAGGGGAACTCCTAGATCCCCCACATGGAAAGAAAAGGTAGAACTACAAGACCAAAAAACAGTCCTACAGGAGGCACAAACAGTTCTACAGGAGACCCTGTCAAAACTACAGGAGACCCAAGAGCTTGAGAAAAGGGTAGAAGAATAGACACAGGGATAGGAGGGAGAAACAGAGCTACAAGAACCTGATCCCTAGCCAAGTCTTGGCTCCTACTGCAGTCTTCTTGAGGGGGGAAGAATAATTCCACAAAAATTTGCAATCCCTCTATTCTTTGAATTAGAGAAGGAAAGGATAAGGACCCATAGATGGATGCAAATAGCCAAATCCAAAGGGGTTGAGGATGTTTTCCATATGGAGAACAAACTCAGAGAAATGGGAAGAGAGTTAAGTGCTACCAGACACAAAGAAGAAATCACAAGGAACCACCTTGAAACTGAAATAAACTACTAAGAAGACAACTGCAAGAGAAAGAGACCCAACTTGCATGCATGGCCAGCTGGTCCACGGATGCACTGCAATGTAGGCAACCAACAAAATCCTATGGCTTGTATCTCAAGGACCAATGGTTTCAATTTCAGATAAATACTTTGGCACAAAGAGGCACCATGTGTTTCCAAGATTATAGACAGTTTATGGACCTATGTGACCAAATCACATCAGAAGATAAGGCAAAGATGGCAGAATTCTACCTGCATAACATGGCCCTCACAGACATGAATGTGTGGGACCCCAATGCTAGGCTATGGGACCTGCAACTAATGGCCATGGCCTCATGGATGAACCATGAAGAGTTAAGGGAAGCAGAAATAAGAAGGTTGATGATAAAGGAGCAGAATGACCCATTAATTATCAGAGCTAATCCATCAGAACCCATGGCACTCATCAGCACACATAACCTGCTTCCCCATTATCCTCATATTGCCCCTAGATATATAAGTGATCAAGCACAATCCATTGCACATTTTGAGGATATGGAAAGGTTACTTGGGGATGGTTGTGTACATGCCTGTATGAGGAGATGGAATACCTTACCAAACAGTCTATAGATCATGGAATATCATTTCCCAATGAGGATGAGGGAGGAATTAAGGAGAGTGCCCATGTATAAGCACTCCATGCAGAGGTTGAAGGTCAATTGGATTGGCCTCAAATTGAGTCCCCCACTGCTGCTAGGCATGCTAGAAGGTAGAAGAGAAGAAGAAGAACAGGAGCAATGGGAAGAAATAGACAGAAAGGTAGGATTCTATGGAAAGTAAGAGGAGACCACATTAGAAGCATGGGATGCTAGGGAGGCCACCAGGGCCATAAAAGATGATGAGATGGACTAAGTTGCTCAGAGGATGAGCAACACTTTCAGTATTGGGGTGA
Organism: Pinus taeda; assembly: GCA_000404065.3. Lineage (NCBI taxonomy): Eukaryota > Viridiplantae > Streptophyta > Pinopsida > Pinales > Pinaceae > Pinus > Pinus taeda. The sequence goes on along the minus strand of APFE030173179.1, from coordinate 17,604 downwards.
TGATGAGCCTCATAAATGGGTAATTATATGGGCTCATTTTACGTCCTAACCTAGTCAAATCAACCATTCTCTTAGCTTATTGTATGATTTTCAAATTATATTTATGCTTATAGAGTTAGTTGAGTTAGTTATGATGCCATGTGGTCTAATATGTGTTTAATGAAGGTTATTGATGAATTTTTTGGTCAAAGTCAAGGATACAATGGAAAAGCAGCAGCAAAAACTTGAATTGAACAAAGGAGAGGACTTATAGGAGGGATTCTCCCTCATTTATTACTCCTCACTTCGAATTCTCCTTCATTCAGCTCGGAGCACAAGCAGCCAAGTCATGTATTAGCAGGCAGCTGAGCAAGTGGAGGATCACTGATGACTATCTCAAATTTTGAGAGCCAAGCCTCCCTGATTTTAAGGAAGCTGTTGGTATCTTCAATTGTATAAGTAGAGAGGCCTAGGGCCTCATGAGGGTTGGATTTGTTTTGGATTTTTGTTGCACTTTTGCTTATGTAAACTCTGCTCAACTTCGAGCTTATTATTTTGGCAGTTTCATGTAATCTTCTTATTATTTTGGAAATAAAGATGGAATCCTTTTTGAGTTAGCACCGAGTTACCTTAGAGGGCTAAAGCTCTTGGGTTAGGTCCCAATCCAAGCAACCAAGCTCCTCTTATTTTTATTTGTAGTTTTTATTTTTGTTCTAGATTAGATTGTTGCTAGATGTATTTCTTTCATGGTTAAGAATAGGTTGCTTTTGATGATTCAGTGGTTTACTTCCATTTGTGCTTTCCATAGCAGGTTAAGCAGTGGTAAAGAAAATATTTAAAAGGCTAGCAATAGTGCCTTGGCCTCTCTCACTCCCTTTGGGACAATGATTTGAGGCAAATACCCTCTTGCTACCCCAAAAACACGGATTTTCCTCATTCATAGGACTTCTAGTGTTTACGGCTTTTAGTAGGTTAATAGTCTAGTTCTATTTTGCTTCAGATCTTCTTCATCATGCTCACTTCTTTATTTGCAGTAGTCTTCTTTCATGCTTTCCTTTCTTGTAGCAGTTATCAACATTTCCTTTCATAGATCACAGTTTAGATTAGTTTGATTCAAAACTTTGTTTTTCTAGATGCACTTATTTCAGCACTTGCTTCATCTCATTGGTTGACTGTCAGTTGTTTATGCAGTAGATAGCTTCCCACAATAGATCAAGCTTATCAGCCATCCCATCATCCATCTAATCCATGCCCTATAGGTTGCCCAAGTATCCCCTCAATTCTACCTTAGTTTCCTGCATTTTCCATAGAGTTCCTTCCTCTCTCCTTGAGAAAATCCAATCATCTTTCTCTCTCCTAATGATTCTTGGTAGACCATAAGTGACCTAGCACTTCATCCCAACATTCATCCACCTTTTTCACCCACTCTCACACCTTCAAAATAGCCAAAACTACTCTCGGCCTCCTCCTATAGGCCTCTTATAGAATGTTGCTTTTCCTCCTGTAGATTTTTTTGTAGGCTTTCTTTTGAAGGCCGAGCTTGGGAAAAGCCTCCAAAAGGCTACTTGAGACCTCCTAGGACCCAACCACATCATCCTACATCTTTTCAAGCCCCAAAACTGCCTTTCAACACTGCCTATGTGCTGCCACATTCATAAACAATAAATCACATACATGTCAAATTCTCATAAAAATACATAAAAATCCAAAAAGATGTTTTTTTCCATTTACTTCCGGAAATAGCTTAGTTAGATGTTGTTTACTTATTTGAATAGATAAATGGCATTCTTTTCATGGTTTTCATAGTGCTTTCTACAAAATTAGGATTAGTTGGTTAAGTAGGATTTGCTTAGTTTGCTTTACATTTCAGTCTTTCTCGTTTCTGCAATTAGAATAGCATATATCTTTCCTTCCTTTGATCAAGTTTAGAGCTTCTTCTAGAATCCATAGAAGTTGTCTTGAGCTCATAGTGATCTTGTGCTAGCTGACCAAGTGAGAACCTGTAGTGAGAACTAGTACTTGTGCATACAACACCGTCGCTTCCAAGTTTGTTACGAACTACTGGGTTGATAAAAGTAAAGAAGGTAGTCCAGGAGTTACATCATTATTTCTGCAATACTGGTGCTCACCAATGATGGCAGTATCCATCCATCGGAAAAGCTACACCCAATATCGTGGTACTCCTACCATGAATCTCTACATAGCCTCAGGTAGATCCTCTATCACTGTCATAGGTACCTGGTGATTCAATCTCTCCAAGTTCCTATGTATGGTATGGAGGACACTCTTAGTCTTATCTACAACACTCTCCACATCTCTTCCACGATACCTATGCCTAGGTAGACCCTCAAGTCTTACCAGTCCCACATTTGTATCATGATAAAACAATTTCTTAAGAATTTTTGTTTTATAAAAAATAATTTCAATTCATAATTTTGAAATCCCAAAAAAATCAAATAACATTAAAACTTAAAAACAATTTTACCAATGGTACCCCATGTAGTGTCAGGTGGAAGCACTAGATATGGATCCACTCTGAAATACATTCTTGCATTACGATAGTCCTTGATGGTAATGACTTGTTGTTCCCACAAAAGGGAAAAATCGTCATCAAATGTCATTCTAGGGACCTCACCACCCCCTAGTCTCTTCATTATATCAACCATTTACCTATGATCTCTTCGGTTGTTGATGGTGGGCATCACCTTGGGTCGAATTCTTGGTAGTCTCTCAAATAAGAAAGTGCAAAGGATAGTACCATACCTAAAATGATTGGTATTACTCTTTCCGATAGAAGTAACTTGTTTTTTCATATTGATTAGGAGGGTTGAACACCAATCAAAAACTATGGTGAGGAAATCCACTACTAATCTCATTGTCACACGTGATGCTTGATTTAATGAAGCTAGTCCTGCTACCCTCACAATGGTAAAAAGGAGAATCCTGAGGGGTAGACTTTCCACATTTTTTATTGGGATCTACATCCCTTCTCATTATTTATGGGGCAATAAATGTGAATGTAATCATCCACACTGAGGCTTCCTTGGGCCTTCCCATGCAAATTGACTAGCTCCCCTCTCCGAGAGAGACCAGTAATAAAGTATATGTATTCTACTTCGATTCACAAGGGCATTTGATCAATCATAAAATCATCTTCTTTTGGAACCCAATAATTCTCGAGCATTTCTAGCAACCTTGTGTTGGTTTTCATATTTGGCATTTTGAAAAATTTCAACAATCCACATCCTCTCAGTGCATCTAGTGCCAATGGATAATTCATCACTTCATTATCAACCTCACTTTTCTCTCTTTCCTTCCATGTGATTGTTATCCTGCATTTTCAAGCATTTTCATTCATTAAAATCCTTGATTTAAAATTCTGATTGTGCACATGCAAGTTCACTTCATACACAATCACGTATAGGGCTTACTGATACATAGATTCAATATATCCAACCCACTCATGCGAAGAGTAAAAATCTAAAAATAAATCTTTTATGGTGAAATTATTGAAAGAATACTTGAAATGTACAAAAATTCATTGAAAGATTTAATTAAGAGATTACCTGGAAGTTTGATCGTTGTTCTGGCTGAGAAATTTGGCAGATTGTGGTTGCCTGTTTTTGCTCCAAAGCTCTTGCACTCAATTGTTCAAAAAAAAATGAGGCTTGGTAAGTCAAAAGGTCTATTTATAAGTTGAAATTTCAAAAACCTTTGAAAACCCCACTTTTGCAAAGTTTATGTTTTATTTTTAATTTTATAAACTTTGTGACCTTTTGGCCTTTAGTGCTTGGATAGGTTGTTTATCAAGTTAGATTGGAGACTTTGAGACATTTTCTACCACTTCAATTCCATGACCGTTGACCCATTATGGTAGGTATCGTTGTTGTCACTGGTACATAGGTTAGGGAATATCAGTTTTGTTGTTTCATTATGCATTCTAGCCTCCATACTGCGATATGTTTCCATAGGGTCAAGCCCATTGTGTTATGATTCTTAAACCATTTTCATTCACTGACTTATAAAATCATGACATGATGGTAGATCCATCATTTACATGGGCTTCTTAGTTAGATCCTCACTTGCTTATGTTGCCCACGCTGCAAATATTGAGTAGGATTGGGAGTCTTCTTTAGTCTCACCATGAATTTTTTGATGAAGCTTCATTCACCTTATTCTTCACTATACTTCCAGCTTTATACTCTAGAGGCTCCCACATGTTGAGATGTACTGCTGCATTGCATGTTACCTATTTGTACCTTTTGGCCTTAAGCCAGATTCACTTGGACTTATGTATAAGCCACTTTTTGACCATGTCTTTCTACAAAATCAACCTTGCAATCACTTAGCCTCTGCAACTTGACACCTTATTCCCAGGGAAAGAAAATTCATTTGAGTGTCATTAACCAGTTTCATCATCTTGCATTGAGAATATGAATGTTCCCCTCCCGGGAATTAGCGCATTTGTATTTGGACACTCGTTATTTCCACTGTACCATCGACATTCTTTTATTATTTTCAAGATTTTCAAATATTAAAAGGACGAGAAAATATATATATTCCAAAAAAAGAGCAGGAATGTGACTTTACTTCCATAATTGATGGAATCAAGAGTCAGTTGTGTCACCCTTGAACAAATCACTCAAATCAAGTATTTCATCCATTCATATGGGCTTTAGTTTGACTTAAGAGAGTCATAACCTTGTCATTAAGTCAGTCCTCCTTCGATTGGTTATCTCTTCCAATGATAGGGAGAGTTTGTTTATGCCTCCACATGAAAAACTTATACAAAGTTACCATATGATGCCATACAATCACATTTGAGTCATGCTTTTGTTCAAGGGAAGTTAACCTGAGTTAGCCTTTCTATGGTTTCCCTTGACTCATTTTCAGTTGGCCATACCCAATCTATTAGTGTTATGTTTAGTATCACATCAACTATTTCGTCCTTTTCTCGTGCTAGTTAACAAGGTCTCTTGATTGAATTCTTTCTAGCGGGTCTACTCTTATCGACTTTAAAAAATTGCTTCGAGAGTAGGCCTAGAGATGCACCCTAGCCCTATTTTCGTCATTGATAGGTGAACTTGTGCTCAACATCGATCAGTATCATGGGTCTTTGACTGAGTGGTTTCCCTTGTGTTCAACGTCAACTTACATTATCACACATTGGGATTTGTGTAATACCTTACATCTGTGTCAACTTTCATTAATGGTTGGTTCAGAGGGTTTCTATCATGTGTTAGCCACATATTGTGTACACCAGAAATGTACTTCAGTATGGTTACTTCATGTTTCTATGTCTGATTCCTTCCACATTATTAGCTTGCAGGTTACACTCGCACTAAATTTATGTAGGATGCCTTGATGCCTTCCTTCCATCATATATTTTCCCATTGAGTCTGTTGGATACCTATACCAATAGGTTTCATATTTCATGATTGGCAAATTCAAGTGCCAAATATGCTCTACTTTGCTGCTATAAAGGTTCCATATTTGCAAGAAAAGACAAGGTGTGTACATGCCTTCATGCCCATTAAAGTGCTGATGGATGACCCAACAGTCTAATCTGGATCATGCCATGTTTTCAATTTATGTTGTAGAATAGAGAAAGAAATCTGTCCAAACTATTTAATCTTGGCAGATCAGTAGTTAGGCAGAGAAACTAAGGTTCCCAACTGCTTAATCTGGGGCCTTGGAAGAAATAAGGGTAGTGCTAGATAGGAAATGAAATGCGAAAAAGCCAATGGAAAGGAAAAGGCGCACAAGGGTTTTGCAAGTCCAAGTGCACCTTCCAAGAAGAAATAAAAAATGCTAGGCAAAATAGTTGGGTAGGTAGATGGGGTTGCAGAAGTGGTGTTCCTTCCAAGATCAACTTTGCTAACCAAGTAGAGGCAAAACAACACAGTAGAGCATGTCTAACTTCCCTTTTCCCTTTTGTATACCACTCATTACTAACACCCCTTCACAAGTTGTGTACATAAGAGAGAATCAAAGCTTTATGTTGGTTCTTATGGCCTTTAGAAGCCATATTTCTTGTGCAAAGTTCTTTTCATTTTGATCTACTCTTTACACTAAGTTGTTTTCAAGAAAACTTAGTAGTATTGTTCCTCATCCACATTTTACCCCATATTAACCTCTAACTCTATTATCTAGCTCCCTATGCTTCACTTCCCCTACTATTATAACACCATGGTGTATAAACCCTAAACGATGTATAAATATCCCCTCCTTGGCATTATAGCCATAAGTTTCACTACTAAGGCATTGGATTAACATCTGGTTAAGCTCAAGAACCCAAGTCTAACCCCTTTTCTCCATCAGAACCTATCTACCTAGCCAACTCTTCATTTTTGCCTAAAAACCCTTGAAGAAAACCCTTTGTGCACCCTCATACCACTAAAAGGAAAAAAATTTGATGAAACCTACCTTCCCCGCCTTATCCTAAGGTCGGGAGCCAGTATGCGCCTTTTTTCATAAAAATCCATCAAACCCACCTATCCTAAGTTTTTCCCTTCATATGCCTTATGCAAAAAATTTCATGAAAAACTTTTGTTTTTCACCTTTCCTAATGTCGTTAGGTATATTTAATTTTTGCAAAAGAAACATTGGAAAAACCATTGTAAAGCATTAATAAACCAAAGGGTCCCGCCGGGCGCAGTTGCCGATACATATTATTATTTTAAGCCGCCCGTTGACGTTATCCGCCGTGCAGCTAGCTGGCCCGATATCCGTCCGATCAAGCCTTTCCTGAATCAACGGTTGTCGTGGGTTTCGGAGGGGCCCAACGTCTGACAGATAATCACCATTGACTTTATCCTTCGTGCAAATTCCTTCCTCGATAGCCATCAGATCACGCGCCTCAAATCCAATGGTCGTCGTGGATTTCGGAGGGGCCCCGATGTCCGACAGATATTGTCCGATATCTATCAGACGATGATGTCACGCGGAGACACGTGTCGCTCCCAAACTCCGTCGGAGCCCCTTCTGACAGATTCCTTGCCGTATAGGAGGGGGCCCGATATGACGACACTTGTCCGCCTGCGTCACCAGCCTGTTATTGCCTATGTCAGCGCCACGACCGCGCACCCTGTCCTCCATTCGTCCACCTAGCCGCCACCTCACCACCCCCATGGACCGGTCTTAGGCCGCCACGTCACCCGATGACGTCCTACTGACGTCATCCGACCCGGACCCACTTGCTGACGTCATTTAAAAAGCACGCCAATAAGCCAAAAAATCCATATTTTGACGATTTTACGTGTTTTTTAGCACTTTTTGTAAAAAACACCTTTGCTCTCTCTGCATGCGCATTACGACAAACAATTCGCCAACCAAGTCTAGACCATCCACAGAGGTTCAGAGCGTGCACCCAACTACTGTTATGTCCTGAGCAATTCGTTAAATAGGTATTTGTCCATGAACCTCCCTGCAACCTAGTTTATTCTCTGTAAATTGTAAAAAACACCTAAACACGGCAGAAGCTGAAGAATTTACCATAAAACCAAGCATACCCAGCTCCCCCTTGAAGAATTAACGGTCAAATTTCACTGGCAGAGCCATTTCGTGCTAAAATTTTAGTAAAAACCCTTCTCTGTTCGCGCAGTCGTGAACCACAGCCCATAACCTGCTCCTAATTATCAAAAAGAGGTCTGCTAAACACTATAAAAAGCCTTCTCAGAGAGCCGAGCAGTATTCTATTCTGCTATAAATCTACCCTGCTACCCTGCATTCCTCTAAATCTTCCTTTCTCAGATAGCACATTCATCATCTGTCAAATAGCATTCAGGCAGACATGGACACTCCCAAGGCATCAGTAGCCCTCAATGTTACTCCCCTGAATGCCCCCCAGAGAGAGTTGGAGTGGCAGGATTTGGCAAACCTAGACTACCAAATCTTAGAGGACAGCCCATCTAAATGCAAGTTCCACATTCATCTGTTAAATGAGCTCAGAGCTAGACATAGAGATGGAACAGATATTCTAGGCATTTGGGAGTCATCCCTCCCAATTTTCAAGCTCCCTCAGGTCAACCAGTTCCCTGACTTGATTCACTTATGTGCTGTCTGCTATGACCCCATGCAGAGGGCTATGCTTAACCCTGAAGGTGCAGTAGTGTTTTACACAACCCCTGAGGCCATCAGGGAAATGCTCCAGTTCAAAACCCAGAAGAAGTTGGTTCCCTTGTCCCTACTGGACCTGATCAACCAAGGAGCCAAGATACTGACAAAAGCACAGATCCTAAAGCTGAATCAATTATTTATCACAAACTCTGACACAGTGCTGCACCCTCCCATTTTTGATGGCTACCTAAATCAACTGGGTCTGGACCTGGCATACATCATAAGCGCAGTTTTGGGGTACAAATCACTAGAGTTTATTGAGGAAATTGTATTAGTGATGATGACAATGTTTTCCCCCGGCAAGACCCATATTTGTTATGATTATGCTACATACATCTCAGACAAGATACATGAGCAATTTTTACACTTGTCCAGAGAGAAGGTGTTCAGATACACCTCATACATCTATCATCTCATTCTGTACTACCAACATGAGAAGTTCTCCTTTGAGATCAAGAGAACTGATGCAGCAGGCAACCCAAGGTCAGTAGTATACTGGACCTCAGTCTTCCACATCCTCGCATACTCTCCATACACATACTCTGAGTTCATAGACCTGTTCATCCATCCAGCTATGTCTCTCTTTTTAACCTCACCCCCTCCAAGGCTGTCTGATGAGATGCAGAGGATTTTGCAGCTATCCAGTGCATACTGCATAGGGGATTGGTACTTTTACCAACACTTCACTGTGATCAGAATATATGGGTGTGAGTTGCGCCCATACAAATTGCCCAGGTATGTGCCTATGAGACTGTTTGCCTTGGAATATTTCAGGCAATTTGGCAATGCCGATATGGTGCACTTTGCAGGAAGGGGCAAAAAGGCACAGCTTAAAGTAAGAAACCAACTTGGCCACTTTGTCCTAAACAAAAGAGAAGGATGGAAAGAGGCGGACAGGATGCTAGAAGGCCTTGGCCTAAAACAAAGCTTCCTTCGGAAGCCCTATGACCCTAACAACTTTATATCCTTGAAAAGGCAGAAATGCATACTCTCCAGCTATGAGCATGTGAGCATGCTCCACATTCAAAGACATGCCAACCAACCAAAGTGGAGAAGAAACACACTAGAAGAGCCAGTTACTCAAGAAGAACTAGTTGAAAGAGCTAGAAGGCATTTGTTAAAAATGGCTGACTTAGAATCTCCTTCTCAGGTACTTACTCTCCCAAAGCCTCAAGCAGGAGTAGCGGCTTCATCTTCTGCAACACAACAAGAGGCAGTGCAAACCACAGACCAAGGGCAGAGCAAAGGCAAGGAAAGGGTCATGGAAGAACCACAGGGCCAACAGGGCCAACAGGGTCAACAACAGCAGCCCCAGCAGGAACAACAACAAGGAGACCAACAGGGTCAGGAAAAACCAATAGGAGAGGCCCAAATGGCCACCAAAGAACAGACAACACCAATGGCACCTCCAAGGTAGGATTCTAGGGTTGACTCCTCCATCCTCCAAACCCCTCAAAGGGAGGACGTTAGCAGAAAAAGAGAAAGGGAGACTCCCCTCACTGAATTGCCAGAGAAGAGACAAAGGTTAAATCCCTTCTCAGAAGAGGAAATGCCAAGCATGGAAGCTTCTGCCAGCTCCTTGCAACAGGAGCAAGACAGGGCAACATTGGGAGAAGTGAGCTCCTCAGCACAGAAGAAGGGAGCATGAACAAGCATCAAACAGCAGTTCAAAGATGCAAAGAGAAGGAGTGAACCATTAAAGATTCAGCTCTACAATCACCTGCTGAACATGGCTCCCTCAAACCAACAAAGGCTCATGTCTGCATTTGATGTGCAGGAGGGAAAGATGACAATGAGCCACTTCACTCCAACGTTGCAGCAACCACAAATAGCTGCAGACTATATCAAGACCAATCTGAAGGTCCTGTCAAAAGACATTCACCCAATGGATCAGATTGAGCTCCACAAACAGACGGGTGAGATGGTCTATGCCACCTTGGCTGATAAGACCTTGGTCAACTACAGGCTGCAAAATAGCCTGAATAATACTGCAGCACAGCTTGAATTGGAAAAGGCTTCCTCTCAAGCTAAGGATAACAGGATCAAAGCCTTAGAGGAAATTATAATAGAGTTTGGGCATGACCCCAATGATGTTAAGGCTGTGCAACAAGTCCTCAAGCTGAGGGATGCTGATATGGCAGCAATAAAGAAGAAATTGAAAATCCCACCAACTCGCCACCCACAAATGGATGAGGTTGCCCAGCAGAGGCAAGAAAAGGATGCAGCTTCCTTACTAATGACATTATACAAGGAGCTCATCCAAACACAAGAAAAGATGTAGGAATCAGAAGCCACATTGGAAGCAGCATTGCAGCAGAAGGAGGCAGGGCAACCCTCACAGCCACCTCCACAAACAATAAACCTTGAGGAAACCCCTCAAGACACTGCCCCTCCCAGCCAACAAGTGCAGCAAGAAGCTCTAGATACCTCAGCACCAACAACAGAGCAGGCTGAAAGCCTGGACATGCAGAAGCTGAGGAAAGAAATACAGGTACTAGAGTCCCAGATGTCTGAGCTGAGCCAAGCCTAAGACAGCTTGGCAAAAATAAATGAAAAATATGACAAATCAAAACAAAATGTGGCTGAAAGAGAGAGGGAGGTAAAGGCCCTCAAGAAGAGGATTGCTGAGCTAGAAAAAGAGCTCACATTGGATAAAGTCACAACAGAGCTTAAGAGGGTCATCTTGACCACCATTGGCCAGTCAATAACAAACCAATGTAAATATATTGAGGCTATATATGAGCAAGTGGCACTCATTGGAAGAGCACGAAAAGAAATGCAGAGGGCAAGGGCATCTCTAGGCAACATGCCTGAGATTGCCCCTAATATGATAGAAGTGCTGAACTACAGGACAAGTTCCCAGCTGGTAAGAATGGGGATTGGAAACAGGACAGAGACCATCTCCCTAATCAGAAGAGTCCTGATAATGAGAAACTTGATTCAGACCCTGGAAAGAAGAATCTAGGATATGCAAGCTGATATCAATAAATTTCAGAACATGTTTATGGCTTTGCAGGACAGGGGGCTCCCTAGCCTATTGGATCCTTCAGGAAAATTACTCTCCCATGAGAAATATGTCAAGAGAGTAAGCAATTTTGCAGCAACACAAATTGCAGAGGCACCTAGTACATCCTCAGAAGCAGGCCCAGTAACAGGGCAGATTCTTTTTGATAGAGTAGATAATTTATTTTTTATTAGAAATGAAATTGCACATTTATTTGATGCGCCCCCTCACTTTTATAAGTATACAGAGGCTGATGAGACCATGGGGTCAATTTTGAAACATCAGTTTCCTTCATCAGATACATGGGAGGAATTGATACGATTACTGTTGAACCAAAGTCAGTAATCGCGGTTTTTTCTTCAGCAAACAGTTTGAATCTCATACACAGCAGGACAAAGACACGTCAGCAGGTATGAAGACAGAGGCTGAGCCAACTCAGCACAGGTACTCGGCCACAACAGCAGCATCAGTAGTCATAGGTAACAGGGCCAAGAGGACACAGGAAGTAAAAGCTGCACAGACACGTCATTCAGCAGTTATGTCAAAGCCGCTCAACCGACTCCGTGAGCCCCAAAGGTCAAAAAAACAATCTGACAGGAGTTAAGAGCCTTTATAGTTCATTTAAGATTGTAATAACTTCTCATCTGCAAGCCCTGTATGAGTGAAGGAAGATATTTTCCCTCTCAGATGACTCAATGCCTGAGATATTTTGTAATAGACTTCTATATATTTCCCCTCGCATTTGTTAGCAGGGGTTGGACTCTGGATGTAAGAAATCTCTTGATATCTATTCTGTATCCTTCTATTGTAAATCTTCAGACTACTAATACAAAGGATGATGGGATTTCTAAAGCGTTGTGTCTCTTGATGTCTTGTTGGTGTCTGGCTGAATGTTGCAGGATTCCTGTGTGTTTCATGGCTCAATAAGTTTTCTTGTTTCTCTCTGTTATATGTTTGTTATATTTTTCTTTCATGTTTTCCATGTATTCATATTTAATAGCAAGGAAAAAGAATAGTCTCAGGATTTAATCATTGATTACCTTGAGCTCAATCTAAGCTATTTTATATGTTTTCCTCGGTTATGGTAATGAAAGTGTAATTCTTAATTGCTACCTTTCACACTGTTTCATCATAGTGATCTATTGTTTCAGGAATTCATGTATTTCTCCTAAGTAATAGGCCTCTTTCTCACTGCCCAGCTCAGTGAAGAATTCTTAATTGCTTTTTGCTAGTTGTTTCTCATTTCACCCTCACAATTTATAGTTTGTTTTATGAAATACGTACAGGCCCTGTAATTCCAGTTTCAGTCAAGCCAGGATCTTAAGGAAACAACAGCCCAGACCCCATTTCCCAATGGATTAGTTTCTCTGTAGAGAACATTTTAAAACTATCAGAATCACCTCCCAACCAAACATAAAAAACAATCAAACACTTACTTCATAACTAGTCTAAAAACTCCATTAGAACAGTGACAAACCTTACAGAGAGAGCCCTCTCTGATTACAGCTGGGTTAGAAGCTGTAGTCCAAAGATTGGTTAGTGGTTACCCCGGTCGTATTCCCTTGGGAGTCATAGGGAACAATCTGGGTGTTAACATAAATGGCGACTCCTCTGGGGACCTTCAAGATCTAGAGGTGACTGTATATCTACCAGGGATTGCACTCAGAATCTGAACATCAGTTAAGAAACCTTCAAACTGCTCTTATTCAAACATTTGCAGCCTTAAGGTAGAGCTGACTCAGATATCCTTTATACCCAATACAGATACACAGAGTCTTTCAACCTCCTGTCTAGTCCTTGCTATACAAATCTTTCAAAAAACTTAAAAAGGACTAGCTCAGAAGCTGGCTCCCAAGAATAATCTTCGGTACGCTAGGGCTAATCCTGACCCCAACCCTCCTACTGTCTTCGAAAATCCTAATACAATCCCCAAACTAATTAGGAATCAGCAAAAACAAGATAACCTTGCTGACCTTAGTCCAGAGACAGTTCACCCTAACCCCATCTCCACTCCAATCAAAGTCCTATTTCGTTCTACCCCTAATTCCCCTAGCTCTCCATCAACATCTCAAAGCCCCCCACCCACTTCTTCTTTCCTATACACATTCCCTTGACCAGCACTCTAAATCCGTCTATACCTGTTACCCCTGTGGTACCCACTGTTCCTTTTGTCCCAGTTGCCTTTATCAACCCCCAACGTCTTGTGAATATGGCTATGAGGTATGCACCTCTGCAACTACCTGCCAATCCTGTGGCCTTACCTCAAGATTACCAGGCCAAAATCTCATATTTTGACTCCACTGGCCCTTATTCAGCTATTCAGCATGCTAAGAGAATGCAAGATCATTTTGAAAATTATGAGATTGATGATGACACTGTGAGGATGAGAATCTTTGTCCAAAGCTTAACAGGGGATGTGCGAACCTGGTTCAGATCACTTCCTACAAACACCATCAACACCCCTGATGAGCTTTACCAATCCTTCACAAACAGATGGGAGAAAAAGAAGGATCCTCTACATATACTCGGTGAATATGACATGATTAAAAGAGGTCCCCAAGAGACAGTTTTGGGATACTGTGCCAGGTTTAATAATGTATATAATGCCATACCTCAAAACCTGAGACCTCCCCCTGACTTGGCCTTATATAAATTTCCTGATGGATTTGACCCGGACATGGCTTACCAACTAAGATAAAGAGCCCCTCAAACCCTTGAAGAAGCTCAAAAGGTTGCTGTGACAGTTGAGGCAAACCTGATTGCTAAGAGGAATAGGGCTAGATTAGAAAAGAGAGTTGCCTTTAAGGAGGAACCCTCAGCCTTTGACCAAAAATTAGATGCAATAATTTCTGGTATGAAGAGGTTGGGTGACAGGGTAGAGTCTGTGGAAAGGAAGTCTTCATGGGAGGCATCACCAAATAACTCCAACAGAAATCCAAAATTTAGAAGGAACCAAAACCCTAGTGGGGGCAAAGCCAACAATGATCCAGAAATAAGACCTCCATTTCAAGAAAATTATGCCGAAACATCCACAATAGAAGAACAAGTGGATGACACCCATATCCACCTAATGGGTCTTGATGATGAGAACCAGGTCTTCCTAAGTCAAGAGGATCATGAAGAAGAAGACAGCAAACAATTTCAAACAAAGTCAGGAGAATCATTTGATTTCAAACAAGGCTATGACACAGCTGTCTATGAGGTCCATAAACAATACAAACTATGAAGCAGGACTGTAAACATAACACAGCCTGAGAAAGCCAAGGATAGACTACAGCCCAAGAGTGCCATAGTAACCGAACCAATGGATGCAACTGATTCACTCACTAAGGAAGTAACAATTGAAGAAATTACTGAACAAACACCAAATCCACCAGCTACATCATCTATACATTCCAACCCAAGCAAAAGACCTCAAGAGGTGATTAAGAGACATAAACCCCAAAATCAAGAGGAAACCTTACCAAATAAAGAAAGGGGGCTCGCTCATAGCACCAAAGTCAAAACTGAGAAACCCTTTGACTTGGAAGCTGAAATTGGAAAACTAAAAATAGCCATCCCTCTGGCAGAGCTAGCCAAGAATGAAATCTATAAACAACAGATTGAGAAATCCCTCCAACTCACTCAAAACAAAGACAATGTCAATGTGTTGGATGACACCCCAGAATTACCGTTTGGCCCAGAGGTTGATGGAAAAATGGCAGGCACAGGGATCCTACCCTTTTATGTCAGCTTGCATGTACATGACAAGATATTACACAATGCAATGTTTGACTCGGGTGCATCTCATAACTTAATGCCAAAATCAGTCATGGAAAGATTGAATCTAGACATAACAAGGCCATACAAGGACCTGTTCTCCTTTGACTCCAGCCAAGTCAAGTGTCTAGGTCTCATAAAAGACTTATGTGTGTCCCTGGTTCAATACCCAAACAAAACAATCTTGATGGATGTTGTTGTTGCTGATATCCCACCCAAGTATGGGATGTTATTGTCAAGATCATGGGGAGCTAAACTTCAAGGGTCTCTTCAATTAGACAGTTCTTATGCTACCATCACGTCTTTGGTCAACCCAAGAGATTGTATAGAGAGTCTCTGATGAAATACATGGTCAGCACTACAGAGAAGCCTCAAAACTTCCCCATATATGCTGTCCATTCTGACATAGACTCATATATCCTTTTCAATGACAATATAGGTAACAAAAACAATGAAGAAACTCAAATAACTAAAACTAATCAGCCTGCCAGTCAAGGAAATCCTGACATACAAACACTGGTTGAATCAAAGGATGGAAATATTCAATAATACAAAACAAATAATAATGAAACCAGGACACCTAAACAGGATCAGAAATCAAATAAACAAACTGCTCCTCAAGAAACCAAGATGATCCCACCAAGTGAGAAGGATGCCGTGAAAGCCAAACTAAATAAACAGCCCACACTCCAACTCACAAATCCAGACCATAGAGACATTATTCAAACCCCCCTAAAAGAGGAAATTCTATGGTTCTTAGAATTTGATGGGTCAGTTAACAAATTAGGGGCAAGAGCAGGAGTGTGGGTGCACAACAAACAGAATAGCCATGCAGAGGGTAGAGCCTACAGACTAAACTTCAAGTGCACCAACAACATGGCTGAATATGAGGCTCTCCTACTAGGCCTCAAGTTGGTACAATCCCTACAAGCTATAAGAGTATCAATCCTAGGGGATTCTGACTTAGTTATCCAACAGGTCAAAGGCAATTTTGTTACCAATGATAAAAGACTCAGGTCTTATAGGTCTGCTGCCACTGAGCTACTAGAGTCTTTCACTGAGTTCCAGATCACCAAAATTCCTAGGGCTCAGAACCTTCATGCTCACAGTCTAGCCACGTTTGCAAGTTCCTGCAAGCTCCCTCTTGAGCCCCATCACTGTTTTACAGCTGAAGTAAAACACAGACCATCAGTCCCAAACAATATAAAGGACTGGCAGGTGTTTGACAATGACACACAAATCAACAATTTTCTGACTTTACGAGAAGAATTTTCAGGTTTGAACATAGACACTGAGTCAGCAAGTCAATCACAAATACATGGTAAACACAACAACCAAGTAATATCACCCAAAACAGCCAATCAAATGCTACATCCTACAATCTTCAACCAACACAACATACAAGAAATCCAACAGGTTGAATATGAGGAGATAGCTGAATATGAAACTGAGGTGATACAATTAAAGAACAATTTTCTTCCAATAGGCTTAGCTCCTTTGGAAGACATTTTTGACTCCAACGATGTTCCCAATAAACCAAAATTGCAGCCCCTAAACACTTCTATAGAGGAGCATAACATTGGGACAGTTGAACAGCCCAAAATCATAAAACTGTTTGTTGCATTACCTCCTGACCAAAAGCCCAAATACATTGACCTTTTTAAGGAGTTTCAACATGTGTTTGCATGGAGTTATGAGGATCTAAAATCCTATGATACCTCTGTGATGCAACACACCATCCCACTAAAGCCAACTCAGAAACCTTTTAAACAAAAACTGAGGAGAATTAATCCTATGCTCCTCCCAGCAATGGAACAAGAGGTACAAAAAATGTTCAAAGCAGACATTATAGCACCAATCAGATTCTCTGATTGGATTTCAAACTTAGTCCCTACTAGGAAGAAAACTGGGGAAATCAGGCTATGTGTTGATTTGAGAAACCTCAACCAAGTATCATTGAAAGACAACTATCCCCTACCCAAGATGGATCACATCCTGCAGAGAGTAGTAGGGGCCTCAAGAATTTCCTTGCTTGATGGGTTCTCAGGCTTCAACCAAATCTTAGTCCACCCTGATGATCAGGACAAAACTGCATTTACAACCCCATGGGGGACCTTTAAATATGTTAAAATGCCTTTTGGTTTGAAAAATGCAGGGGCTACATTCCAAAGGGCAATGGACATTGCTTTTTCCAAAGAGATTCATGAATTTTTGGTTATTTATTTGGATGATCTCACACCTTTTTCAAAATCTGACCAAGACCACTTGAAGCATTTAAGGCAGATATTTACAACATGCAGGAAATATGGAATCTCCTTGAACCCCAAAAAATCCCTATTTGGCTTAGAGGAAGGTAAACTATTGGGCCACATCATTTCCAAAGATGGTATCAGAATTGACCCAGACAGAATCCAGGCTATCCATCAAATGCCCCATCCAAGGAATATAAAAGAATTACAGGGCTTTTTGGGAAAAATCAACTTTCTAAGAAGGTTTATCCCAAACCTGGCTGAGCTAAGCAGATTGCTTAACAACATGCTGAAAAAGGATTCCAAAGTTAAATGGACAGTAGAGGCTAATCAAGCTTTTGAAGGCATCAAGTTTTCCCTTACCCAAACCCCTGTCCTGACTAACCCTTAGTTTGATAGAGAGTTCATCATATTCTCCTTTGCCTCTGAGCACACAATTGCTGCAGTTTTACTACAGAAAGATGACCAAGGGAATGAGAAACCCATTGCTTTCTT
>APFE030173176.1:0-26555 GCA_000404065.3 Pinus taeda | reverse complement strand
CGCAGGTAAGGTAGAGATAACCTGCGTACCCAGAGATAAACATGTTTTTTAATGACTTTCTCTCTTTCTTGAAGTTTGACATGGAGAGCAGAGGTATAAGGCTTGCCAAGGAGGATAGTATGACTGTTGATGGAGCCATACTAAATGCAAATAGTCATGGTGACAAATTTTAGTGTAACAGATGACATCATAACCCTTTCCCTCAAGGGTATCTACCAAAACAAGTTTCTTCCTTAATCCTAGAACATAGAGAACATCTATGAGATCACGAGGATTACTCGACTCCCTATGAAAATTGATAGTACCAACTCCTCTAGCTACATACTGGCCATAATCTCCTAGCTTAATTTGAAACTGCATGTCCTTCTCCTTCAAGTGGCTTAAACTCTTATTGTTGTCAGTCATGTGCAAGGAAGCCCCTGAATAAGTATACCATATATTGTTATCCATTGAGCTTGCTATGCAAGAAATAAAGGACAAATATTTCTCAAACTCGGAAGAAAACTCATCTACCTTCGCTGGTGTAGAAACATGATCCTTCTTGACCCCCTTTTTCTTACCAAGATACTTAGAAGCATAGTGTCCAAAGTCATGACAATGAAGCCACTTTATCTTTCTTTGATCCTTCTTCTTCCCCTTCTGACTAGACTCAGACTCTCCTTGGCCCTTCTTTCCCTTGGCTTTTCTAGTCTTGCCTTCTAGGGCACCTTCTCGGGCACATTTATACTCATCCTCTATCATAAATTAGATTCCATCCTTTCTGTTCCTCCATATCTCTTCATGCACAAAATCTGACCATAGTCTCTCCCAATTGAGCGTATCTCTACTATTCATAGAATCATGGAAACTATTACAAGATTTTGGAAGCCCAAGAAGAGCAAGGCTCACAATTTTTGATGATGGAATTGTCTCTCCAAAACCTCCAATTTTATCTCTCACTTGAGCTAGCCTAGATATATATGTAACTATGGGCTCACCCTTTTCCATTCGAATGCTCCTCAACTTGTTCTTCAAAGAATTTTTTTTGGCATCACTATACTTTCAAGTAGATTAGTAAGGGCCTTACAACTTTCGAATGGATTTTTCTTCCCATGAAATTTTGGAACAATATGGTCTCTAACTCCTTCTAGTATCATCCTCCTACCTTTGGCAGTGTCCTTCCTCCATTGAGTTGGCTATTGTGCACCTGATGTAGGAGGTTTAGGAATATCAGTCTTGGTGTTTTCTAATACTCCATTATCATCTAACGAAGCCTCCATCTTGTCCTTCATGCACAAAAATTTGAAGTCCCTTCTAAGGCATGCTCTGTCCTCAAACCATAGACTGATATGATTTCTGCACTAACTTATCTCCTCTTTAATGTGCTTTGAATTGGCTAATGTTGTCTAAAGGGTATTATGGCCATGTGATAAATCTTTATTGACAAGCGAGGGTCATGTTAGTGCTCTAACTCCCCCAAGACATAAAGAATCCATGCGCATGCAACAATGCATAAGTTTACTGCAAGTACCATGGCTCACCATTGAACTCTCTTGCGTTATGAAACCTTGACTATCACTTGCATGGTGTGTTATAGCTTTAATCCAAAGAGAAAACGAATTATTTCTCTCTCACAAACTTCAACTAATCAACTCTCCCTCAACTCTATGTAACCAAGGATCTGCTACCATGTAGAAAATCCACGAAATTCTGATTTGCTAATATGAAAAATATGGAAAAACGTTTCTTTTCATATAGACAGGATTTCCCTACTTATTTTATAGTGGAAAAGGAAAATAAATAAATCATAGCCACACAATAGCGAAACACAATACTTTTGTAACAGGGTGTTTCTACACAATTTTGCACAATTTTTGCTAAGGAAGAGAACCCATCATTTTTTACTTAGGGACTTAGGAGGAAATTCGACTTAATTTGGTTGCTAGTGGAATGTGGGGGCCACCCACATGGGAATTCGAATTGGCCCATTCAAATAGCTTGGAGGGAAAGTCGAATAGGTGGACAGAGGGGCCCACATGAGGCAAGGGAGGCCCAACGAGTTATAAGGAGGGAGCAACTCTCATTTTGGGATTCATTCATACATCTTGCAAACAAAATCACTTGATTGTTCACTCTTCTATTTAGCCATGGATCTGTCAAGTGGAAGGTTCAACCTCTACTTCAGGGGACCATCTGTGCTCGCCCTAGCGATGCAGTTGTACAAGGATTTTAGTAGTTCTGGGGCAGTGACATAGCAACACCAACCGGTGCAGAGCAAGGAGTTTATATTTCTCGGTAGCTAGGAAACACACAGAGGGAGATTGAGTCAAGCAAAGATCTGATTGCTTGTCTAAGAGTTGGGGAGATGAGGTAGCAACAATAGACCAACGTTCTTGCTTGGTTTTACAGCCAACTGAGCCAACATTCCAAACTACTGCGCTGGGGGACAATGCAGAGGCCACACAACAAATTTTCATGGTACTTGGGGGCAGCTGAGTTTGGCCAAGAGATCATCCGACAAGGCAGGGATTGGATAGCATGGGTGAAATCAACATTTTGGAGAATTTTTCAGGTGGATTTACAAGCAGTTTCCAGCGAGCCGAAATTGGCAGCTAGAGCTGAGGTGAGGCTCCAAGGGGTCGAAAATCAGAAGTCTAAACTAGGAAAAATATTTTCTGGGTTTTTGCAAGGATCCCAAATATAAAGTTTCATAATTCTCTGAGCATTGAAAGTAGGGTTTTAAGTAGTATCTTTGCAAAACACAGTGTAGAATTGCTAGGGATTGAATAGTTGTTTTGGGGGGTTGATTTTGGGAAGTCCAAATCGTGCCAAACCATTTCTGGGTTTTCGTGGGTTTTGGCCAAGGAGTCCGAGCTTAAAAGCATATAAATTTTTGGGTAGTTTCATTACACCTTCCAGCCATTCAAACTTTAGCAAAGCAATATTTTCTGGGCAGCGTAGTGCAAATTGGTGTAATAGTTGGGCAACCTTCAACTAAGCCATTTTCCTACTTGGGTTATGTCCTACTTGTCCTTTTAGACAAGCCCAGGTGCACCATTCCATCATATTATGTATTTGACTTGCATAAATATAATAAAATTACTCAGAAGTTCTCCATTTGCAGCTTTTATATGGGTGTTTGCTGAATATTTCATTTTTGTAATTTGCTGCATGTATATTTGCTTGTTAAACAATGTAAACTTTGAAACGAGAAATGATACACTTACCTATTTCATAGAGATAGCGAAAAAGTGACTCGATTTTGAAAAGGGGCGATGCAGAACACACATATTTCTTTTAAAGCATAGTTTTTAGCATTTTAATTTTTTTTATGTACATTACGTTTTAGAATGTTAGTGATTTGCATAATGATTTAAAAAAGTGATGATTTTGCATCATGTCATTTTTTTAAAAGAGCTATTTTTTGACTTTAAATTTATTCTACTGTCACCCATTATGATTTTCAACCATAGAACAACAAACTTTATTTATTAATACTTATTTATTAATTCAAAAAAATATTATTTTCCAACCAAAATCAACTAATCTCAATCCCTAATGTTTTAGGTTAAATCAAAACCCTTAATATCCAAACTATTATCATTATATTTTAAGTGATACCGAGTTGCTAATCCACTTTATTAATTCCTCATTTAAAAATCCATAAGTTAAAATGATAAAATAGTAACTTTAGTAACATTAATAGGGAATCAAATACATGATACTTTTTTAACACTAATAGGGAATCAAATAAATCTACATGCATCATTTTGGAGTGGTTACAATTATAATAATTGCAACATAACAAGATCAAATATTTTCTAGTTTACGTTGGGTGATTCCCGGAATTGCTTCGCTGCCAATATATTATAAATTTAGGAATTTTAATTTCAATCTAATTCCTCTAAAGTCTGACAAAATATCATTTATTCTAGTATCACCCATTATGATTTTCAACCATAGAACAACAAATTATATATATTATATAATATTATTTATATATATTATATTATTTATATATATATATTTAATATATATATATAATATATATGGATACTGTGTTTTTGATATAATTAAGCATTCAATTTTCAAAAATGATTACACAAAATGTTTAATATTTTTTTATTATTTCATTGAAATATGTTATGAGAGTTTATTTATAATATAATAATATTTAATTTTTATTTGAATCAAAATTATATTTATATTTTTATAGAGTTGTGTGAGTCTTTTTTTTTTTTTTTTTAAATAATTTTTTTTTTTAACATCTTAAAAAAAATTAATCAAATTTTAAATTTTAATTTTTAAATTCGGTTTTACTGGCATTTTTTAAAAACGTTGAAAATTGACACTAAAAAAAGCCATCATTCCACTATCAATAGTTTTCATTTGTAAGGTGTTTTTTGCACAATTTTCCACAAAAAAAATCTTTTTCACTGCCATTTTTAAAACATGTTCAAAATTGACCCTAAAAGAAAAAACCATCGTTCTGCTATACACACTTTTCGTTTTTAGCACTGTTTTTCATGTTTTTTCGGGGTTTTTGGGCCAGAGTTACCATTTTGAGTTTATAGTTCCTATTTCAAAGTTTACATTTTCGTTATCACTTGTATTCCTATTAAGGATCATTACAGGAACTAAACTCGGAAAACCCTCTTCTTATTTGAGAGTTTTATTGATAGCAAAAAATGAGCAATCAATCTCTTACAAAATACAACTATTTCAATCTCAAAAACACATTTGTCTTTCTCGCTTGTTCTAAGCTTGAAACCTTTGCAAGACTACTGCTATTTTTTCCCTTTACCACCCTATGCAAAAGCGTGGCAAAAGTTTCTCTTGAACATTCTTCCTCTCACAAGCTCCATGCACAAAATGATGCTTCCTATTGCTTGGTCTCACCAACAAAACAATGATTAAACTTGTGCCTCCATTCCTCCTTTTAAAAGAAATTTGAATGGTTAAAATTAGTGAGTTCTATATTAGGTAAGTCGAACGAGTGGTTCACAAGTTAGCAAAGCCTCACGGCTAGTGTTAACTTGTCCTTCCTAAAATTTAGGAGGCTAACTCAAGCTCTTTGTCTTGTTCCCAAAACAACTCACAAAAGAACACAAATAACTCGACCTTCTATTTTAACACAATGGTTAATTGCTTCATAACTCGTCTTGGACTCCTATTTTTTAGGAGCTTGAGTGTCACGCCCCTAGGCCTACGGTAGTCTTTCAACTGTACTTGGCGAGGTGCCACACCACCAAACACTTTCTTTTAACCAATAATTATGTTCATGGAATACACCTAACCATTAGTCCACTTAGTTTGTTTTTCGCAACCAAGTATTATTAATGTTTCCTTTATACCAATGAACACCCATACACATTCATTATCATCAACAATTATACAAGAGAACACAATTGCACAGTATAAAGTGAGGGGCAACTCCCTGAACAATGAGTCTGCCCGAATAATATATTATACAATCTTTCGATATTACAAAGATTTACAAGTATACTTGGAAACACCAAGTTTCATACTTAACCAAATTTACAACTTGTCACACCTTCGTGTTCCAACCAAATTTCCTTTCCCAAGTTGGGTGGGTGCGCCCTCACACGAGCTTCCAACTGCACTTCTCAATCGAACCTTATTTCACCAGTCGGGCGACCTCACCCAAGTGACCCTTCGTTTACTTTCCACACGGCGGGCAGGCGACCTCACCCGAGTCCCCTTTTCCACCTCTATGTTTAGCCTTGCACGACGGTTGGGTGCTCACCCGAGCCACCCAAGATATCCGTGTCAACCGGGCACCTAGCACCTTCACCAGTGTTCTACCCGAACACCGGCGCCTTCACTCGCGCCTTCACCCGAACGGCGGGCAACCTCTACCCGCGCCTTCACCTGATACAAACTCGTGCGATGTTCACCGTGCGTCCTTGCCCAAGGATGGGTGCATAGAGCTTCACCCCCTCTTATGCTACGGCTTCACCTTCCTACTTCGCACTTTTCCTTTGTATGTGTTGTGATCTTCGAATGAGTGATCTTCGCTCCAAAATATCATTGTATATATATGGTGCATTGGGCAAGTCATGTTGCCCAAGCCGACTTGCCAACGCCCTACACATTATCGCAATTTGTCCTCCAAACATGGTCAGCCTTCATTCAATTGTTTTACATGTGTAGGTCAGCTTGTGGGTGTGTGCCAATGCTCCCCCATGCCATATAAACACTTCGCCCCATCCTCTATGCGCATTATAACTTATGTCACCTCGCACATTTGGTTGTAGAGCTGCCTTCGTTCGTTTTCTAACTCGCTCATCCATCAACAAGCCGTCGCAATTCACCCGAAGGTCGTGCCAAGGATCGCAGGTCCTTACATCCTCCTCCACCTGAAGTCGTTGTCATCCTCGACAACATCTCATCCTGGTAGCCATCCACCAAGATCAACATCAATAACTGTCTCGTCCTTGGTCCATGATATCAACTCCTCCACATACTGCAAACATCCCTGCAACATATGTAGAACTTCCATCTCCATCATGTGTCGTCTCATCCTGTGAACTGTCCTCCTTGCCTGCCTGATGCCAACATCTCTCTGTGCACTTCCGAACCCCATGTTTGAACTATATGTGTAGCTAATCCAACTGTCGCACTCAAGCCATGAGAATGAACATCCTTATGCCTTCACCAGTCTATCTCGGATTCTGCCACGTCCTGGAAACTCCATCCCATCTGCAACATGTGACGATGCTTGATGCCAAACCATCCCTGCATCATCTTCCATACCTGCTCAACATGTTTTAAGGACTCATTGCCATGAGCAGTTAACAATGAGCCCCATCTTATATGTCATATAAGAAGATGTAGAGGGAGTAGAGCCTAAAGGCTCATCCTCACTAACAATCTCAATCCATCTGTCAGGATTCTCTATCTCCATCCTCTATAGATAAGTGACCCGATCCTCCTCTCGGACATTCGACCTCACATAAGCCTCCTCCTCATCATCATCCTCAACCAATTCTAGCCTTCTTGAAAAATCCAAGATACTATCAGCAAGTGTCCTGATGACCAATGACTGCTCGGTAAGCTTTGTATCAACCATAGACAACCGCTTACTCATATCTTCCATTCACTTCTCATCCTCCATTTGCATCACTGCCAACTTACAATCAGGTTTTGTCACTCCAATGGTTGGAACACCAATGGATACATCTTCCCTTCCATTGTAAATGTACAACCTCTTCAAATGTGGAATAATCATAACATCAAATTGTTTCAAGAATTCCATCCCTAGCACAGCTTCATAGTCATCTATCTGCACTATAGTGAAGTCGAATTTCCCTGTCCACTCACCTAGTGTTGTGTCCACTTTTTCAGCTACACCAAGAACACAATCAGGAGGAGAATTCACTGTCTTCATTTGTGCCTTCACCGGTACAAACTTCAGCCCAATCCTTCTCATAGTATCTTCACTCGTGAAGTTGTGAGTAGCCCCACTATCCACCATAGTGAGTATATCAGTACCTCCAATCTTCATTCGAACATACTCCAAATTGTTCCTCTCAGGATCCCTCCGAGAGACCAACTCTATAGCAGCAACATCTCCAAGTATCTGCATCATCCCCACAGAAGCTTCTTCATTCTTTGTATTAGATTGTGCAATAGCAACCACTTTTGGTCTATAAGGGAAATTCTTCACTGTATGTGGTTCGGCACATATCCAACACTTCAAGGCTTTCTTCGTCTTCGACTTATCATCCGATTTCGAAGTATCATCCTTTCTTTTCTCTTTCGGCTTATCAAACTTGTTCCTCTTATCATCAGAAGTCTCATCATAATGCTCCACCAACCTGTTCACAGTAGCAAACGCTTCCTCAAGTGGCTTAATCTTCTGCCTCTTCACTTCATTGCGTGCCCAAGGCTTCAATACAATAATGAAGTTGAACGCCTTGTCCCTCTCCGCCATGTCAGGAAGTTCCAGAACCACACTTGCAAACTCCCGCTGATACATCTGTAGGTTCCCTGTCTGCTTTATGAACTTAATCTTCATCCTTGCTTCCCATGTTTCATCCTGAGGATTGAAATGTGTCTGCAAAGCCTTCTTCATCTCATCCCATGAAGTTATGTCACCAGCACTACCATTGGCAATCTGATCCATCCTCCTTCGCCACCACATCTTAGTATCCTTCGTCAAGAACTGAGTAGCTACCTTCACCTTCGTCTCATCATCGGATAGATCCAAGCATTCCAAGTATTGCTCCATATCCCAGAGAAAGTTGCCAAGAGTCTTTGCACTCCTTCTACCATCATAAGATTCCGGTTCCTTGACTTTCACATGAGGCACTCCTCCACCTGAGTTATGCCTCATGGCCCTCTTCAACACCACGATCTCATCTTTGGCTTCATCAAGAATTTTTGCAAGTTCACGATCTCTGCCAAGCCTCGATCTCTTGCCTCTTCAATCTCCTTGAACTTTACTTCAAGTTGTATACACAGAAGATCAGTGTACTCGTGTTGAATCTAGAGTTCATTGAGCTCTTCCCTCATCTTTGAATTGGCCTCTTGATCTTTCATGACCAAGTCCATCTTCTTAGTCTAGTAAGACTCTAAGTCCTCCATCCTTTCCAACACCTTTTCAATGAATGCCATAGTAGCATCCTCCGCACCATGACTAGACCCAACCTGAGATTCACCTGCCATTGCTAACAATTTCCTTTTTTGCAATCTAGTTTCAACCATCTAACAACTTCACCAAGTTGCCTGCAACCTGAACCAGCACTTGTTCCACTTGTATGTGAAACGGCTTGCTTCACTTGCAAGTACCTGCTTCACTGTCGCCAACTTCCAAGCTTCGACCAACTTCCTGCAAGACTCCTCCAAATCTTCAGACTAGCTTTGATACCACCTGTCATGTCCCCAGGCCTATGGTAGTCTTTCAACCATACTTGGCAAGGTGTGGCACCACCAAACACTTTCTTTTCACCAATACTTATGTTCATGGACTATGCCTAACCATTAGTCTATTTAGTTTGTTTTTCGCAACCAAGTATTATTAAGTTTCCTTTATACCAATGAACACCCATACACATTCATTATCATCAGCAATTATACAAGAGAACACAATTGCACAGTATAAAGGGAGGGGCAACTCCGTGAACAATGAGTCTGCCCTAATAATATATTATACAATCTTTCAATATTACAAAGCTTTATAAATATACTTGGAAACACCAAGTTTCATACTTAGCCAAATTTACAACTTGTCACACCTTCGTGTGCCAACCAAATTTCCTTGCCCAAACTGGGCGGGCATGCCCTCACACGAGCTGCCAACCGCACTTCTCAACCAAACCTTGTTTCACCGGTCGGGTGACCTCACCCAAGTCACCCTTCGTTTACTTTCCACATGGCGGGTGGCCGACCTCACTCGAGTCCCCTTTTCCACCTCCGCGTTTAGCCTTGCACGACGGGCAAGTGCTCACCCAAGCCACCTAAGATACCCGTGTCAACCGGGCACCCGACTCCTTCACCCGTGTTCTACCTGAACACCGGCGCCTTCACCCG
This sequence comes from Pinus taeda, assembly GCA_000404065.3. Classification (NCBI taxonomy): domain Eukaryota; kingdom Viridiplantae; phylum Streptophyta; class Pinopsida; order Pinales; family Pinaceae; genus Pinus; species Pinus taeda. The sequence continues at coordinate 17,021 of APFE030173176.1, read as the reverse complement.
CGCCTTCACCCGAACGACGGGCAACCTCTACCCGCGCCTTCACCTGATACAAACTCATGCGATGTTCACCATGCGGCCTTGCCCAAGGATGGGCGCATAGAGTTGTGCCCCCTCTTATGCTGTGGCTTCACCTTCCTACTTCGCACTTTTCTTTTGTATGTGTTGTGATGTTCGAATGAGTGATCTTCGCTCCAAAATATTGTTGTATATATATGGTGCATTGGGAAAGTCGCGCTGCCCAAGCCGACTTGCCAACACCCTACACATTATCGCAATTCATCCTCCAAACATGGTCAACCTTCGTTCAATTGTTTTACATGTGTATGTCGGCCCGTGGGTGGGTGCCAATGCTGCCCCACACTATATAAACACTTCGCCCCATCCTCTATGCGCATTATAACTTATGTCACCTTGCACATTTGGTCATAGAGCTGCCTTCGTTCATTTTCTAACTCGCTCATCCATCAACAAGCCGCCGCACTTCACCTGAAGGTTGTGCCAAGGATCGCAAGTCCTTACATTGAGGATGCCAAAGAAAAGAAACCCTACGATTAAGGCACAAATCAAGGAACCTTTTTTGTGCTAATTTTCAACCGTAGTATGAAAATCTAACATAAACTAAGGAAGTATACATGCAAACTAGCATAAATATAATGAGTATAAACAAGAACCTATTTTGGCTCTTATGATTAAGGCATAAATCAAGGAACCCCTTTTGCGCTAATTTTCAAAGGTAGTATGAAAGTCCAACATAAACCAGAGAAATATGCATGCAAACTAGCATAAACATAATGAGTATAAACAAGAACCTGTTATGGCCCTTATGATTAATGCACAAATGAAAGAACCCTTTTTAGGCTAATTTTCAGCAGTAATATGAAAATCCAACCTAAACTAAGGAAGTATGCATGCAAACTAGCATAAACATAATGAGTATAAACAAGAACCGATAAGTTGGGGCCAAACAACTATTCAATAAAATTATTGAGGAAAACCTGGAATAGAAAGGACATGTATTTAGCAATTATTAATAATTGCTTGGAGGATGTTTTAGAGACCTTTCCCCGCTTGTTATCAAAAGATTATTAAGTGGGTCAACAGAGGAAAAGTATCGATGAAGCGAGAATGGATATTATTAAGAAATGGATTATAATTACTTTTGTAGGATGCGTTGCAATGGACATATAAGTATTATTTACTATTAAAGCTATAATAAATAAAAATGGTTTTTTTTTCTTCTCTTCCTGCAACCAATGCAAATTATGTAGGGATTCAGTCGGTAAATTTAAGTAAAATAAAACACACATGGATTAAAACGAAGGTTAGGGTAACCCTTAGCATATGGTGTTTAATATAATTGTGCAAAATTACTTTATTAGTAGGGGGTGAACCCTTGGTTGTATTGCATAAGGAAGACTTAAGTCTTTGACCGTAAAGATAATCATTTGGATTCCGAGAAAAAGAGGAAATACCAGCATGAATTGAGAATGCATTTTTACTTTATGCAAAAGTGAAATGAATCAAATTTAGAACAACGCTTCTATGGAACTATGTGTGCAATTTAAAAGATATGAGAGCATTTTGAGAATGCATTTTTACTTTATGCAAAAGTGAAATGAATCAAATTTAGAACAACGCTTCTATGGAACTATGTGTGCAATTTAAAAGATATGAGAGCATTATTTAGTTCATGGATATTGTAAATAAAAAAACTATGAGAAAACATAGGCTGATTCAGATTTGGAGAAAATAGAATTTTTACTAAATGAAATATAAAAGCTTGTTTTCCTTGTAGGTCCAATTACAAGTGCAACTATCTATGGCCACTCGACAGTTAAGGTAAACGCAGATTTGAGGACACGAAGTCCTTCATAACATGATAATATTAACATACAAATATCCATGACAGGATTGGTAATTGTGGTCTGGGGCTACTAAATACCAAAATGGGATAACAGTATAAATAGAGAGGAACTCAGCCATTGCATAGGTCCAACCTGCATATTAAGAGTTTCATAGGTTAATCCTTGTGCTCCTTACTATCCAACAAGGAAACGAACAGGAGCTGCCTCAAAATAAATGTTACCTACCAGGATAGAGAGAAATTATTATTCCGGAAAATAGAAAACATAACAACTAGAATATAAAGCTATTGTGCATTGTTAATTATCAAGAAAGGTGTACCTATTATAGTGTGGTCGCTCGGGAAGCGATGATTAAACTCTGCGAATAATTTCATTCCAAAAATAACTAAGACCTAAGCCAAAGGCAAAGCCCAGAGAATAAAAAAGCACATAATAAGCTACTTGGGAAAGACCAAGCACCAACAAATGTCTATAAGGATTAAGATACAACCTTTAATACAAAGACCTTAGTGTCAAATCTTAAACATGTGTTAAAGAAGGAACGAATGTTACCTTAAATGGTAATTCGAGACTACAGAGTAAATGAGACCCAAACTCTTTGGCAAAACCTAAAAATGGAGATACATAGCAATGAGAATTCACTTTTGCATATATTCAGAAAAAGACGTTGAAGAAAAATAAGTTAATTTTTAGTGTTAGATAATAATAGCAAAGGGGGTGAGAGAAATTACTGAGGTAAATGGAAAAGACACAATTATTGATAACCCTTTGGAAATTTGGTTGCTGCTTGCAAGAATGAGGTCACACTAATGGGCAAACCATTAACCCTTGTATTCTTGCAAGATGGAAGCACTGTAAAAGTTTAGGAATTTGGCAGGGCGAATCAACAAAACAAACAATAATAAATAAATGGAGTAAAAAGGGGAAGAATTTTTAGTTACTTTTGGTTCTTGTGTAAAATGGGTCGCGTGGATAAAGACATCTGACCAAATGGGAACAAAAACCAGAACCATGAATGACTAAGGGTGGCACGAACACCTGCTATGGCAAAAGGATAGTGTTTAAAACCCTCATTTGGTCTTCGTAGATAAGGAATTGGGTGGACGACAGGAGAAATGGCAAAAGAAAAATAAGAGGGAGGAGTGACTTTACCCTAGGCATATACATTTTGCAAATCCCCATCATATAATTTTCTTGTTGCATCCCAATCGTTGAAACATGTTCCATATGTGGCTGAGGTGTAATGGCCATACAAAATAATCCAAGGGGTATAGACCCGTAGGTAGTTATAAACCAAAAAACTCAAGTGTCCAAAGGGCACTTGTGTAAATATATGTTTTTTTTAACCATATGGTGAATCAGTAACTGCAAGTCCTAATCTATGGGAGACCCAGGATCAATCTTCTTAGCTGCCTCTATAACATTAGGAATACATCCAACCACCCACAAGTTGGGTATACTCAGATCCTATGATTTTAGCAAGAGCAGAATCACGTGTCGCCAAGACGGGATTGGGGAATCCGCCCCTTTAGCTTCCACCACAGCAAGTTAGTGTACTCAATGAGGTTTGAACTTCGGTCTCCCAGGCTTCACCCAAGTGACTTACCGTTAAACCACACATCACTATACAGTTTTGTAAATATATGTTAACCAAATAAAAAGATTATATATTATGAGCCTTGTCAACTATTAAAAAGGGGTGTGAAAACTCCGTGCTAGGGCACAAGGGGGAACAACCATCACATAAAATAACCCTTCTGACCATGTTAAAGGGGAATAAGAACGTACAAGACAAGTAATTGAAACATATCTTATGCTTAGTGATATAAGTGACACGAAATACTATAACTAGATTAAAATAACATGAAGGGATACGAATCCTCCTTGCATGATGCTTCTAAAGAAAAACATTTAGTAAACTGTAAATTTGTAGGAGATTTAGGGATCTTATATTTAATTGTGCCTTAAATTAATAGTGGATCTTATTCAGATAATCATTGTGAAAGTGTTAAAAATCAGGGGAAGAACATGATTAACATTTAATATGAATACACATTTTATAGACAAAGAACTTAATGATAAACTTATATTTATGTCAACCAAATGAGTTATATTACAAAATTATTGCAATAATATGGATTAATATCCTTCAGGTTATGATAAGTAACTTGGGATTTGAGAATTTGTTTATAAAATGGAAGTGTAAAGCGAATACCCAGAAGCTAGTCATCAAACTAAGGTTTTGCAACCACTTTCTAAATAAACTTGAAGCATGAGAGATGCTTTGTTTTGTAGATAGAATTGGGGTTTGGTTGCAAGATTGCTTCATTGTTATAGGAGAATGTCACCTAATAGAAGTAGGCTAGTTTTAACCTAATATATTAACTCAAAATCTACCCAGAAGAAGGTATGTGTGTAAATGTGCAAATAGAAATGAAAGAAAATATTTTAGATTCCTAAGCACACATAACATTCATGTCTACGACTTCAAATAAATAGTTTCAGGAGATGCTCTTGATCCCTCGTAGGTCAATGTAGGGTGTTGGTTTCGAAAACATAGATCCTTCTTCTACTTGAAGATCTTGTTCCTAGTTATCACAACCCACTAGATATGCACACATGCACCAACAATCAAAGAAAGCATGCCTTCCCTAAAGGGAAGATTAGCATAAAAGAGAAAGAAATGAACACATAATGAAAATAACATATAATAGAAAGGATTCATGAACTTTAATTAATCAACAATGAAAAACACATAAGGTAATATACCCAAGTAATGAGCTCCACTCATTCAACTTATAATTTGGCTTCCTTCTCCTAATGCAACAGAGCTCTCACGCTATATTATAGACCCTAGATATAGCCTCTTCCCTCTTGATAGGGTGAGATTATATAGGTTCATTCTATCCTTTGGGAGAATGTATATAGACACCTAGGGGCTTCAGAAGTTAGGAAACGTCTATAGTAATGGACCCCTAGCCAACTCATACACAAGTGGGTCAAGTTGATATCCTTGGGAATGACAAACTATATAACACTTTATCTCAATTAGGAAATAATTATTATTTCATAATTATGAAATTTGACAAACTAATTATGATAAATTACTCAATTATGTAATTTCACCCTTTTAACATGGAATAAATCCCACATAAGTAAAAGCAAAGGTTAAAGGGGATACGTTCTAGCCAACAATTGGGGTAAGTTCAAATTGGGTCTCTCTCACTTTGATGGAGTGGAAAACTAGGTTATAATAGATTCCCCCTAATGCATGAGATCAAATATAAATTCATGGAAAACATGTATTTCAATAAATTGCGAGCTCAAAATGAAAGGAATGAGTCAAAATTGCAAAGTTGAATCAGAGGAACTCAAGTGTTGAAATCTCAACCCTACTAATAACATCCCTAAGTCAGTCATACCCATGCTCGATCATAAAAGGAAACTAAACATGGTCACCACGTATACACTCCATGACATGAAATGCTAGAACATGACCACGAACAATACACAGTGGATCCAAGTGACAGACCAGAAAGACCATAGCCACTAGCAAAAATATTGTGGATTTATGTCATAGTTTACATCAGTTGGACTATGGAGACATAAATCATAGGTCCCTCAAAGTAGTCCTCAAAGTACATAAATGATACATAACTCCAACACAACCTAGAAAGGGTGTCATATAAGAGTGATATGTCCCTAACCTAGGGTCTTCTACATGACCTCAATGGTATGAATCCATAACATGTGAATAGATGTGTTTTGTTGTTGAGCATGGAAGAAACCTCTTGATTACTGGTTAATGATGTGTACTATTAACATATGTGAGGAAACCCACCAATAAAGAAAATGGACCCCAAGCTACCTAACATTGACCACTAAGTATGAATAAATGAGTTATTCTCAATGGACTCGATTGATTAAGGGTCAATGATGTAAACCTATTGTTGATCATGAGGAAGCCTGCCACTCACAACTGCAAGATCCAAGGAAGTATTAGCTCCTAGATAATGAACTGAAGTCAACAGGAGAAGATCCATTAAAGGATGGCCTCAATGTATCCCTCATCAATTGACATGGAATAAACTGAGAGACACAAGTGACACAAAATGACTAACACAAAAATGTTAGCAAGGACTGTAGATGACTGACACAGGCTGCGAGTTCCCTTGAAAACATGATAGAACAACACAAAAGTGACTTTCCAGCATGACTAATGAGCACCACATGATATCATGCAATAACACAGGAGGAATTGATGCACACTCCATACTGATTGGAAGAGTAACTTGTTGGAGGAGTAAACAAATTCATTTGTATGGTATGGATCATAGGCAAGCTAGAAAAAATAATTGTGAGAAAATGACTCAAATAGGTTCCATGCTCAAGGTAGAAGTGAATGAAATTACCATTTTAACTAATAATAGAATAAAATGGTTCCCCTTCCCTTTTCTCTTTTTAGTCTCCTTCAAAATTTAATGAGCATGAAAGAGAAGACAAGTATGATCAATAGTGTTGAAAAATTTTACTAGGTTCAATCTTCATAATTATATTTTTACTTTTATCAATATATATTTCTTATCAAAAGAAAAAAGAAGGAAAAAAAAGAAAATTATTATTATTTTTTTTCTATTTAGAGCATGTTATTTAGTCTTCTAGGGTTTATTGGGTTAAGAATAAATTTTGTCATGTGTCAAAGTCCCATCTGGATAAATTGTAACAAAATTAACAATATTATTTTAAGTCGAAAAGATTCATTTTGTCCCACAGGACCAAGTTGACCCTACCTTGTCAATTCAGCCTTGAAGAGGCCCATTTCGACCTCCTTGATGGCTATAAAACAAAGATACTTCGACCTCATTTGTACACTCACTCACTATTCGATTTATAAACAATACAGAAGAAGAACAAGTGTAAAGGTCAAAGAAGAGAGAGAAGAATCTAAGGGAGGAAGAATATTCGAGTCTTTTCTTATATTTTTTCACATGTGTAAAGTTTATGGGGTCACTTTGTGAATTACAATACAAAATTACTTTTTTCATAGGTGTTGGGGCGATTCTATTTTGCAAATGTATTGGGGTAACTCTGCGAAGGTGCTAGGGAAACCCAGGGAGTTGCGGGTCCAAAATATTGACTTGACGATGTTTGACAAGCTTTGATTCTTGTTAACTTAGTTTGGTTTGAGGATATATAAAGGGGGATAACTTGGTTCATTATGGAGGTCTTGGTATTGGGTTGTGGATGTCTCACTTTCATCTTATTCTAGAAGAGCAGAAGTTGTTTTGGTATTCCCCCTTGTGGGGTATTTCCCTAACTTGGATCTTATATCTTGTGTTGTTTGTGTTCTTGTTATCTTCATGCACTTTATGTTTTTGGTTATTGCTTGATGAAGAAGATAAAATATATTTATAAAATCCAACAAACTCTCACAAGTAAGTATCAAGAAGAGGAATCAATTGTAATCTTTAGTCATATTGATTTGTCAACATGGTATCAGAGCTAATGTGAAGAAAGGAAAAATTGAGGATCACATTTATTGGTACCCTTATTGGAAGATATTCTTGAAGTAGTTATTTGTCTTCTCTCCCTCTCAAATGGAAAGCTATATGAAGAAAGGCCTCAAGACTCCTAGGAGCCTCCTTGAAACTATCAAAGGTTATATCATCAAGTTTATCTCCAAGCTATATAAACATGTCATGGATGGAAGTCTCTTTTTTTCCCTTATAGGTACTTTTAAGGATGATAGTATATGGGTAATTGATAGTGGAGGCTCAAGAGATAGGGGATGTGGTCAACCCAAATATTGATCAAAAGGAATCTCCTCTCATTCAATTAAAATTGGAGAAAAGAAGAGTTGTCAAAGGAATTGGATCTACCTCCTTGGAGGTAGAAATCAGTTGACATATTCATCTCAACATTATACTCTATGTTCTAGGTTTGAAAAATAACTTTCTTTGTATTTATTTCTTAGAATATAAAGGTGATAGGGTTGTATTTTTTTTATGGAAAATTTATTATATGGGCTAAGGGATCTAGTATTGAAAATTCTAAGGCTAGTGGGATTTTCTAGGGGAAGTTGTATAGACTTCTAACACCTCTTCCTCAAGCTCTAGGGAATTTAGATATCAACCCTTGTGTATTATGGCATAGAAGGTATGGTATCCTTCTAAAATAAGAGCATATGGTTACCGATATCCCCAAACTAAAATAAGAGCATGAAAGAGTCTGTCAGGGATGTGCTCTTGGCAAGAATGTGAAGAAAACCTTTACCAGTGGTGACACTAGATCCAAGGAGATTTTGTATCTCATACACTCTGATGTTTGTGGACCTATGGTAGAGATGTCACTTGGAGGTCATCAATACAATTTTAACATTCATTGATGTCCACTCTTGATAGACTTGGAGATACCTTCCAAAGTCTAAAGATTAAGTATTGGAGAAATTTCAAAATTTCAAGGCAGAAGTTGAAAATTTCACATCAAGGAGGATCAAAACTCTAAGAACAAATAATGGTGGAGAACATACTTATAGAGAACTTGTGGCTTTTTGCAAGGAAGTAGGATATAAGAGGGAGTTTATAGTTCCCTACAATCCTCAATAGAATACGGTGGTTGAAAGGAAGGACTGAACAATTGAAGAATGTGTTAGATCCATGGGGCTTCACTCAACAAATCTTTGACATATCACGTGTTGATTTAGGGTAGCATCGGATGTGCTCTAGCCACTAAAATTGGTGGAGAGGCTAAAGCACATGAGATCTCCAATACCCAAAAATGGTTTGGGCAGATTTTAAATAGTTTGGGAGATATTAAAATAATTAATATTCTTAATGGAGTCCCAAATTCATGGATCAAACCAGAGTTAATCTTAGCCATTGATTAGGGACTTAATCTCGGCAGTTGATTTCTCAACAAGAAAATTATAAGAGGAGGCTTGAGGGTCACTTAGAGAACCCACTGAGGGAGACAAGTCAGTTCAATTTCTGGAGCGGGGTTAGCTGAAAAATTCAAACTAGTGGTCTGGTGGGCTATCAGGAGGCAGCAAGTATGGAACAAAGAGATGGGATCAGGCACTGGAGACAAACGTTGAAGTAGGAGAGGTGACACAGGGTATTTCAGGAAGATGTATAGGCAGTAGGAGATTGTACTGTCACTAGATGGCCTACGTTGGTGACACAGAGAGGCCCAGAGCTGACACAATCAAGCAGGGGATGACGCAGAGTGTTTGGGAGCCACGCAAAGGTCAGCCAAGCTTGTAGGTTTTAACCCTGTACATAAATTACCTGCATATGAATTCTAAAACACAAAAAATAAAAAATGTGTGAGTATAACACATAAAACACATATACACAGAGATTTTCCCCTCGATCCCAAAACTGGGACTACCAGCTTGATGTTTCATTATGCTCCTTTCAATGTTACAATACATATTTATACATGTCGAAGCATTCAATATCATGGACTGAAAACCATCGCATCCAAAAACATGGACCGAAATCCATCGTGTCCAAAACCATGTGCGAAAATCATGCACAAAACATAGGTGGGTTTGCCAAACCTAACATAGGTTCCAAAACCAAAATTTTCCGAGGTGCTACCCCAGACCCCATAGAGTGGGATTACCTACACCCCTCAAACCCCCTGTGACCCACCCGCTACACAATTGGCGCAATGAAGGGCGGGCTCCCCCCCTCCCCCCGCTCCCCTTCCCACCCCCCCCCCCCCCCCCCCCTTCTAACCCCGTAGTTAACTATGTGGGCTAGTCGTGGAAAGAATATAACACAACCCAACAAAGCTGATGCTGGGATTGGGAGAAGTGCTAGATAATTTTTTCTCTTTGTGGGTAAGCCAGTTTGGCACCCTGTTGTACCGAATAATTGCTAAATAATAAAATCCTCCCTTGCTGCACTGGTTTTATCACGTGGACTTTTCCATGGACTATTGTCCCAAATATCTGTGTTAATGTGTTGATTCTTGTACATGTGTTTGTTTCTATATTACGGTGTGATATCTGCAGTAAAATTTATTTTAATGTTTATTGAAGGAATTTCATAAATAACTTATTAAAGAATAAGTAGGAAAAATAAATCAGATGTTGCAGTGATAGAATACTCAGATGGTATCAGAGCGAGTAATCAGAGACAAGAAGGGAAAATTAGTTATGGGTTGAGACCACGATGTAGAGGCATCCACGTTACGGGACTCTTACAGATTTTCAGAAGATTGCACAAGGGAAAGAGACTTCGATTTCTCTATGTTGGCTTCTAGGCTGGAAGAAGAAGTGGCTTGTATGACTAGTTCTGCATCATCAGAAGTGTGGTATATAGACAATGGAACATCATGACATATGACAGGAATCAGGGAATGCTTCTCAGAATATTGAGAAGAGAGGACGAACTTTCAGATCACCATGGGGAACAAGGCAAAGTGTACTCTATTAGGGAAGGGTACGATAGTTTTTCAAACAAAATCGAGAGAACGGTTCTGTGCTACAAATGGTATGTACTAGGATTGGGGATGAACTTACTTTCTGTGTCGTAACTTCAAGGAAAGGGCTATGATGTCTACTTCATCGAGGATAAGGTATACGTCAAACACCTGAGTTGGAAAAAGAAAGTGCAAATCGAGATCAAAAGTAACGGGTTGTATAGATTACAACTAGAATCACCAATGACACTAATAGGCAGTCATGGAAACTTGAATGAAATATGGCACAGAATAATGGGTCATTTTCACTATGGAGTTCTAAGAATTCTCAGGAGAACTATAATAGGAGTTTCGAATCCGAGTACAGAATGAGATTATGTATGTAGAGAAAGAATGCCAAGGCAACATTTCCTAGGAGCAACACAGGGCCAAGAGTGTACTAGGATTGATACACTCAGATATCTGTGGACCTATGTCCGTAAAAGCTCTTAGTGGTGTTGAGTAATTTCTTACCTTCATTGATGACCACTCAAGGAAAACATGGATTTATTTTCTGAAAACCAAGGATGAGGTTTTTTGTCGATTCAAAGAGTTCAAGGCTCTCGCGAAGAATCTGACTGGGGAGAAAATAAAATTTTTGCCCTCAAATAATGGTGGAGAGTATGTCGATAATGACTTCACTGATTTTTGTGCTAAGAAGGGCATTAGAAGAGAGTGGAAAACTCCCTACAATCTGGAGCATAATGGAGTAGCAGAAACAAAGAACAGGACTATTGTAGGAGTAGCTAGGGCCATAATGTATGATCAGGATATGCCAAAATTCCTGTGGGTGGAATCATGCAACACAAGATTCTATGTTCAGAACAAGACTCCTCATCAGGCATTGGGAAAAACTACTCCAGAGAAAGTTTTCACAGGGAAGACACCTAAAGTTAGTAATTTCAGGATATTTGGGACTTTAGCATATTACTACATACCAAAGGAAAAGAGGAAGAAGATGAATCAAATTGCAAAAAAGTGATATCTGATGGGATATAGCGAGAATGCTAAGGCATACAAAATCTACCTTCTAGGGAGCAGGAAGGTAGTATTTCAAAGATATGTAAAGTTCATGGAGGACATGGCTTTCAGAAAATCTCGTGAGATGCCTTCCAAGGATTAGTCAAAAGAAGAGCCACTAATTAAGCCTCTTCAACCAATGATAGTAAAAAATTATTCCTTGGGCCAAGAAGATTCTCAGGATAAGGAGGAGTAGCTAACAGAAGCACTTGCTGGTAGAGGAAGAACTAGTAGGAAACTTCATCAGATTCTGCGAGATGAAAAGGACTTCATTGGTGTGCTAAGAAACAATAAGAGGGTCTAAAAACCACTAGATAGATATCAGGAATTAGTAGCTTAGGATGGGGAACCTTCCAGTTTCAAGGAGGCATCTCAACATCAGGTTTGGCTAGATGCGATGGTAGAGGAGTACAACTCCATAATGGTGAACGATGTCTGGGAGGTAGTGCCAGGGCCTCAAGATAGATCAGTGGTAGGTTTGAGATGGATCTACAAGATCAAATACGCTGCAAATGACAATGTTGAGAAATACAAGGCCATGTTTGTGGCTAAGGGGTATGCTCAAAGGGAAGGAATTGAATACGAGGAGACCTTCACCCTAGTAGCTAGGTATACATCTATTGGGATTGTGATATCTCTTGCAGATTTGGGATGGGAGATTCATCAGATGGATGTCAAAATGGATTTTATGAATGGGGTAATAGAAGAAGAGATATACATTGAATAACCAGAAGGCTTTGAGACACATGAGAAGAAGTCTCATGTATGCAAATTGAAGAAAGCCTTGTATGGGCTGAAATAAGCACCTAGAGCATGGTATGGTCGAATAGATGGCTACTTGCAGAAGATGGGATTTTTCAAAAGTGACGCGGATCCGAATCTCTATTATCTGGATGTAAAGAATGAGCTGCTAATCTTAGTATTGTATGTGGATGATATCTTTCTGATAGGATCACTTAGGCTCATTGTGGACTGCAAGAAGAATCCAGCCACATAATTTGATATGAATTATTTGGGATGAATGCATTACCTTCTAGGGTTGGAAGTTTGGCAAAAGAAGGGAGAAATATTCCTTGGGCAAGGGAGGTATGCTACAAAATATTGAAAAGATTCAAGATGGAGGACTGTAGACCCATGGCTACTCCAATGATCACCAACTTGAAGAAGATTGATGCATTAGAAGACAAGGATGTTGATGCCACCCTATACAGGAAGCTCACAGGGTCCCTAATGTGTTTGGTCAGCACAAAGACAGACATTTTCTACGCTGTCAACACCCTCAGTTAGTTCATGGTGGAACCGAAGAGGGCAAATTGGGTAACAGCCAAAGACATTCTCATCTATTTACAGGGACAATCGATTATGGACTCTTATACACCAAAGGTAAGGATATCAGTTTGAAAGCATTTACTAATGTAGATGAGGCAGGAAGTTGAGTGGATTGAAAAAGTACCTCTGGGTACTGTTTCAACATTGGATCAGGAATAACCTCCTAGTTTAGTAGGAAACATAAGTTCGTGGCTCTGAGCTCATCTGAGGTAGAATATATGGTGGAAAGCACAGCTTCATGTGAGGCCATAGGGCTTAGAAAATTGTTTGTGAACCTATTTAGAAGGAATATGGAGGCGACCAGGATCATGTGCAATAAACAGAGTTGCATCAAGCTCTCTAAGAATCTAGTGTTTCATGATAGGTCAAATCATATTGATATTCGGGGTCACTTTGTCAAGGATTGTGTCCAATGAGGAGTTGTACAGTTGAGCTACACTCCTACAGGAGAACAGGTGGCTGATATCCTCTTTAAGGCCCTTGGAAGGACACAGTTTGACTACTTCAGGGAAAAGATGGAGGTGGTAAAGAACCCGTTTCAGTAGCAAAAATGGGAGCGATAACAACACAGATGCAGAGGGAGTTGCAGTGTAGATGAAGTGTTGGGAGAAAGGACTAGCAACAGCATGGATGCAGAGGGAGTTTTCATATAGATGCAGTAGTGGCTGTTGCAGAGCCATGGCCAACAGTATCAGATGCAACAGTGTAGAGGATGTTGGGTATGGAGGCTTAGCATCAGCACAGGGATCAATGCCAGATGATCAGGGTGATACTTAGTGAGGAGTATTTCTAGAGCATAGTCCTCACTAAGAGGGTGTGTTTATTTGGGGTAGTATCAGATGTGGTCTAGCCACAAAAATGGGTGGAGAGGCTAAAGCACATTAGACCTCCAATACCCAAAAATGGTTTGGGCCGATTCTAAATAGTTGGGAGATATTAAAATAATTAATATTTTTAATGGAGTTCCTAAGTCTAAGCTTAGGGAAAATAAAATATTAATGTGAATTAATATGAATCTGTGTTAGAAGGGTCCAAAAGTCATGGATCAAGCCATAGTTAATCTTAGCCATTGATTAGGGACTTAATCTCAGCCATTTATTTGTTAACGAGAAAAGTATAAGAGGAGGCTTGAGGGTCACTTGGAGAACATACTGAGGGAGACTAGTCAATTCAATTTCTGGAGCGGGGTTATGTTACAGATCCATTTGGGCACATCAAACCCCAACATTCAGATTAGTTTTTCAAGGCTCATCAAACCCTAATTTCAGTTGTTTCATGCCCTAAACAAGTCAACCTTTTGAATGCCTCCTTCCTAGATAGTTTCATGACTTGAAGCCATCCAACAATTGCCTCTAGTGGGACCAGCGCAGGTAAGCCCTTATGAACATGCACTATAGAGCAGTTAAGTCCACCGCCAGGGTGCTCTGCAGAGCACTTATGCTTCCTTTCACCTACACTGGGTGAGAATGAGAGAAATTCACATAGGGTTTGGGGAATATTCTTATCTTTTGGAGTCATCTAGAAGTTTCCCTATCTTATAAACTCCTATGAGCTTGAAAATTGATGAGGAATGATTTAAGGATCATCTTATCCTCTCATCCCTTCCTCCAAGGAACTAATTCTAAGTATGGAAGGCCATTCAATGTCACCATTAATGACAAAACATCCTCCATCTTCCTTTAAATTGACCACTCATCTAAGTGATGAAGGGCTGGATTATGTTGAATTGGAGATAATCCTGCTATGAGACTTGACTTTGGAGAAAATGATGTGATGCCACAAGCTTGTCTTACTTTTGATGTGATGTGGATGGGATCCAATATGGAGGAATGACTTTGAATCAAACACTAATGGTTGTAATTCCTTCTTGTATCTAATAAAGTGTTTGAACCTTTTTCCATATGATGTGTTCTTTCATACTTCTTATATGTATGAATTGCTTATGATTCCTTTCATTTATATTCAATGGATCGTATGCTTCGATCAATTTTCGTCTTCTATTATGTTGACAGGGTACTTTTCAAGTAGATTAAGTATGGGAAGGAGCGACAAAATTGATACAAGGGAGACGAGAGAGAAGCGGAACTACAAGTAGGCCTTCTATCCTCTCTTCTTATCTATTACTTATAGGGGAAGTCTAAAACACTTTAAACTGTTGTTCTAGGCACAACTACTTTTCTAGTGAATTAGAATTTATCCGTAGATGCTAAATTCTCCAAAACAAATTGGTGACCCTACTGGGGAAGAATCCTCTTTCCTAGTAGCTTATCCACCTCCTAAGACATCCTTGTATACTCTATTTGTGTTCATAGATAGTAATTCAACTGTTTACATTGAAAAATTGGTCAAAACTGTGTTAAATTGCCTCTTAAAATGGCTTACTGTCATCACCGCAGGCTTGTGAAGGACACAATACACTGCAGAGCATCCTTGGCTTAGGGACAGTTCTCTGAAGTGCATTCCACTCTGGGCTGTGCTGATCCTCCTAGGATTAGTTTCCCACCTTTGGAAAGAGTTTTTACCAAATTTTCTTGGTTTGATTGTTTGTTGATTGATCAGTGAATGTTATGTCTTAGAAAAAGAGTGTTTATCTCCTGGTCTAGCCCAACCTTGATAGGATTGATTAATGTTTCTTCATTTTTTCTTTGTCATTATCAATCAATAATCAAAGTTAGGATATAATTGATTGATATTCATTTAAAAGAAAGTGTCGTAAAGTCTTCTCTTCCTTTGAATTTGAACTGTCGTAAAAGTCTTCGTTCATATTAAAGATTAACTGATTTTATGTTCATATTTCCTTTTTGTTCATATTCACATTAAGGGAATCAAAAAGAAATACATGCATGTTGCATTGAAAACGTTTGTGTGTGTTGATAGGAATAGTGTAGGGAAATTGCATTTAGATTGTGCTCTTTTCTCTTTGATTAAAAGAAATTTGATTGCTCTATCCCTCAGTAGCTAGGATTTTCATAGTTAAATTGAATGGAAAGAATGCTTATCATGATAGTTTCATTCCTAGGAATTTCATAATACATCACGTGGTGAAACTGAAAGGAAAATTCCTAAGCAAGGTCAACTTAAAATAAACATCAATTTACCTAATGGAGCATTGTCATTAACGAGAACATTTAGTGGTTCTAGGTTAGAGACGTGTTCTGGCTTTATAAAATAAAGCAGTTGTTGCTAAGTTGTCTGCAATACATCCTAAGTGTGATACCTCATTCCACGTATGTGAGTGTGTCGTAGCTCATCCACGTACCTTCAGATATATAGGGAGGTGTTACAATACGTAAAGTATATGGGAATGATCTCACTGTGTTGTTTTGCATTAGACAGTGCTTATACAGACTGGGCCTCCATGTACATTCGGGTATATATGGGATGACAAATCTAGGTTGTTATCTGGGTCCTTAAGTAACCGAGTTGGCTGCCTTGTAAACTATGATACACCGAACACAACATTCGGGGAGATTGCCTGCCTGTACTTCTTGGTTCGCCAAGAGGTATTTTGCAGTTCACAGTTGCTTGGTAAACCCTTTTCCTAGTATACCCATTTTTGTTTATTTCTTTTTTGATAATAAAATTAATCAGCAATCATGGAGGAACATTAACCCATACCACATTGTTCTGGGAGAACAATAAGAAAACCACCTTTGCCTCTCGAAGCGACAACAATTCGTGAAAAGCGGTCTCACTTAACTGAGTCTAGTACATCAAGAACTCCTAGTTCTTCATCTGAATTACCTGAATCATTTATTTCGGTAAGTACTAAGAATCTAGTTACTCCAACTATTTCTGGCCCATCTGTTTCTGAAGAAGAAGTTCCACAATTACCTGAGGACATTAGCACTGATCCTAGTGAAACAGTAACCGAAGTTGTTCAACAACAAGTTGAGACTCAACTTGAAATTGCTCAACAAGAAAGTGCTTCTGAACTTGAATCAGTTCAATGAGAAGTTAATCTAGAATCTATCCCAGTTTAAGTAGAAGTTACATCTAAACCTAAATTTGTTTCTTGTACATGTGTTTGTTTCTATATTACGGTGTGATATCTGCAGTAAAATTTATTTTAATGTTTATTGAAGGAATTTCATAAATAACTTATTAAAGAATAAGTAGGAAAAATAAATCAGATGTTGCAGTGATAGAATACTCAGATGGTATCAGAGCGAGTAATCAGAGACAAGAAGGGAAAATTAGTTATGGGTTGAGACCACGATGTAGAGGCATCCACATTACGGGACTCTTACAGATTTTCAAAAGATTGCACAAGGGAAAGAGACTTCGATTTCTCTATGTTGGCTTCTAGGCTGGAAGAAGAAGTGGCTTGTATGACTA
>APFE030173165.1:3615-17394 GCA_000404065.3 Pinus taeda | reverse complement strand
GGATAAAGCCCTCCTTCAAAGGGATAGCTCCTCCTATCAAGGGATTGGCTCCTTCTCTTTTGGGATGCATGAACCACTTTGGAGCGAACAATCCACATCAAAATTCTTCTAGAAACATCTAGAATTAACCCAAAAGTGATTTTTTTAGGATAAACTTGTGCCTTTTTGACTTTTACAGGGGTACGCACCCACCCCTTTACAGAGAGAGCGTGCAGGTATGTAGGTATTTTGAACAAAGGGTGCGGGTCCGCAGGTAAAAGTAGGAGAAAGTGCGGAACCAGAGTAATATTCATTTTCAAAGTCTTTCTCTCATTTGCAAAGCTTGACATGAAGAGCTAAGGTCTGAGACTTGCTTAGGAGGCTAGTATAGGTGATGATAGACCCATACTGACTGCGAATAATCATGGTGACGATATTTTTGTGTAACACCAGGTTTCCTAAAAATGTCGTTTATGGGCTCAAAACGGCTTCGGAAGTTCAGTACCCGAAAAACTCCTAAAAATAGTAAATTGTGCTACAATTAAGGAAATTGAAAAACTAAAAGAAACAATGTTGGGGGTCCAAGTCGAATTTGTAGGTGGCCACCAATATCCACCTGGATCAAGTGTGCTCTCTTACCCCAGATGCGTCAAACGTTGGAAGTTCAAGTAGCTTCTAGAGTTCATCAATCACCTCAGAATTTTGTGCCATCTCAACTGATAGTGCTTACAAATCCTTTCCCTTAGCAATGATTTGTTGTTTCTCAACCTCATCCACATCAAGTAGTTCATCTCCCCAAACCTTCTGGTCCTTGTCAATACAAAATCCTTATGATGAATTCTAATGAGGTTAACCCCTCTGATATCAACTTGCAAACTCAGGCATGTCAATATGAAAATCCATTGACTTCATCCGCCACTCAGTCCAAAACCAAAGCATCTATTGAGCCTCTTATGACACCAAATTTTCCGTTATATATCCCTCAACCTAAAGTTGATGCCATTCCAATATTCCATAGGGACCATTACACTGTAATGCAACTTCTAACCGAGCTGCCCATACATACATTATAGTAGATGACTTGGCGCAATCACTTGTCACCATGTCGATGTTGGAGGTACTCCAATCATGCCCATCTCAAAAGAAATATCTACTAACTACTTTAGGCACAGTAGATCATTCTGATGATTGTTTGATTTTCTTCCTAGTTGATACATCAAAAAATCCCTCATTTCCTTCATCTGTCACTTTCGAGATACTAGTTCGAGTTCGTAATTTCATCATCTCCAAATGCATTATTTACAAAGGTTCATCCACCTGTGTGATTTTCGTTGCCATCTGGAAACAACTTAAGTCACTTGAGTTTTCCCCCTCCACCATCACTTTGCGTGCTTGGGACAGACACTCCTCCTAACCCCTTCGCATCCACTACAACTATTTAGTGACGCTTGAGGGCAAGACTGTCCATGTCGACATTCATGTTATTGATGCCCCTTTTGATTACAACATTATCTTAGGTCGTAGTTACACATATTCCATGTGAGCCGTCACATCTGCGACTTTTCGCAAGATATGATTCGCACATGAATGGAAGATTGTTATAATAAATTAGTTGCCTTACTATGAGGCAGCATCCGTGACCTCCCCCAAGTCCATTATCTCATCAATGTCTGATAAGTAGTCCTCAACTCCCCTCACTAGTGTTTCACTGAGAGTCTATAAAGATTCCTCATTATTGGTTTCTTTCCCTAGGCCTCCCCTCTCATCTGAGACCCTAACTCTATGAGTGTTTGCATGTTACAAGAATCACGGGTTGCTCTCAAGAAGTATGGTACATCTGATCAACAACCAACTCCTCAGCACCCTATTGTTGACATCCCAGTTGAGTCCTCTAGATCCATCCCCCCAGGACCTCCTCCATTTGTGGGTGCCTATCTTATGTTTCCACCAAGAACTATTCCTCCGGGTCTAAACCATGTAGGAACTATTCCTCCAAGTCTAAACCATCTAGGAGCTATTCCATCGGGACATTACTCTCTAGGCAAGATACCTTTCTTATTCCCCCCTCTGGCAGTATATTTTGTCCCTGTCATTGCTTTGCTGGTCCTTCCTTAAATGACTTTGGGGATCCTAGTATGGTACATCAATCACCCTACAAGAATTATGCCTAGTTAGCTAAGACCTTATCATGCTTTGACCCCAGTTCAACTAGTCCCTATGGACCCTACCAATACTTCAGTTCCATCAAAACCTTAATAGGATCCCACTTTTATTGCGAAATAATTCAGACAGGGGGAAATCTAAGAGGAAAGATCTAAAGGAAAAGGCTCCCCAAAATCCTCCAGCCCCCAAGGCCCCAAAGTCGTCACGTCCATGCCTTTGTGTAAAGTTGTTGGGCGTGCCACCAATAATTGTCCTGATCTTCCTCATCTCAAACCTTTGTTTCATCAAAGATTCCTTGAGTCAAATATCCATGAAGTCAATCTTAAATTATTGGGACCACACAAGAAACTCAAAACGTTATGTAAAAATCACCCTTGTGCCTTGTGTGATCATCATGGTCACTATTCCCATTATTGCCCTCGTCTTGATGAATTTCCTGATTTCCTTGAAGCACTCCGTGAATACGAGGCCACTCATAATGGAACACCTACTCCTATACTTGTGGATTTTGGTACCCCTAGTCAACTAGAACAGGAGGACTCTGGTCACACAATCAAGATCCCTCCCCCCAATGTCAAGATGATGGACACCACAAACCATATCCTTTACTTGTCATCATCCTTGAGTTCATTGCAGGAAAACCTTTCTAAGGCTTCTACACGTGCTTCTATTGAACCTCTTTCGAAAGAATCCTAGGTCTCAACATCAGTAGATCCTCCATCTACCAACTCGTCGTCTACCATTCCAGATGATGTGTATGCGAACCTTTTTTTTCTTAGGTTGATGCACTAGGTACTACTATTTCATCATGTAGTGAATCTTCCTCCTGTCTGCCCATCTTCCAATTTGATGACGTCATCAAGGAAGTTATGTATACCCCTAATTTCCCTTGCACTTAGGCAAGGGTTAATATTTTTGGACGTTTTTGAAGGCCATTACCTTCCTAATTCTCCCAGTGCACTCTACCTCCAAAAACATCGCTCATAGCACATCCCTTTGATTTGTGTGCCTTTATTTCTTCCATGATGTTAGGTAGATTGCATCATCTCATCTATTGTCTTTTGCACCTTTCAAATGGATCCATAATAAAATAAATGAGTGGGATCTTCTTGCTGGTGGGTGCCAAGAAAACAAAGAAGGGATTGGGTCCTTCTTGTTGGTGGGAGCCAACAAACTTTTGTAAAGAGGAAATTAAGAAGAGAAGAATAAGAATTGTTGTTTTCTCCCTTTATGGGTTTCCACCTTAAAACTATATGTGTCTTATTTTTTTTTCCATGTGATATGCTTTACGATTCTTGTGTTATTGTTCCCATGCATAGTTTTAATGTTTATCTCTTAAGTATTGATTGAAAAACATTGACAAGTAACTAAATATTGATTCACCATCCCCATACCCCCTGTTAGTATTTCTACAATCGGTATTAGAGTGGATTCTTTCTAGACAACTCAATCACTGAAAGGAAGATCCTGCAAAATGGGTGGCCAAGATGAAGGATTTTCATCCAAACCCTTTCTATTCAATAGAACAAATTTCACATTCTCGAAAGTAAGAATGAAATAATATTTGAGATATCTAGTAGGATATGTTTTGCAAGTGGTAGAGAGTGGGTATCAATTCCTAGGAACCAATCCTATAAACGAGGAAGGCAAGAAAAAATACGGAAATAATTCTGAGGCCATCAATGTTATCCAAGGAGGACTTTATAAATATGAATTTGTAAATGCAATCTAGTATGAAATTGATAAATATATGTGGGACAAGTTAGCTAATAGCTATGAATGATACACAAATATAAATAATGAAAAACTGCAAACATATTTGATTCAATACGAAAATATGAAGATGCATGAGGATGAAAGTGTTGCTAACTTTTTTTCTCATAGTAGATGAAATAGTAAATATTATGAAAAGTATCAGTGATAATTTCGAGGATACTACAATTGTTTAGAAGGTACTAAGTTCACTAACTCCTAGGTTTAGAGACAAATTTTACGCAATTGAAGAAATGTAGTATTTAAATCAATTGTCTATGAAAAGGTTCAATGGGATTCTAACAACTTACGAAATAAGGAGAAAAGAGGACCAATTCAAATTTAGAGAGGTTTCTTTCAAGGCTGCTAGCAAAGGAAAAAAAAAAAGAACAAGAGAGCGCTTGACACATGTGATGAGGCTCATCAATAGGTACATCATAAGAGTCATAATTCCATTCTCCATCTTTGGAACTATCTCTTTCTCACATTTATTTAACAATTTTCTTATATTGTGCTTAGTGAGAGGGGTAAAAGATGTTTTTCTATGTCATGAGACCTAATATGGTAATTGGAGGAAATGGAGAATTTTTGAGACAATTTCCATGTAGGAGCTCATAGTAGATAGCAATGAGAGACTCTATGACGTTTTCCACTTCCTTATCTCCTTTAATAAGCCAATATCAACACAGTCTCTCTCATCAGCTCGATGTCATTGGAAACCAAGAAAGACGAGGTTATTGGAAGCCAAACAAGTGCAATTAAAGAAGATCAAGATCCACCCTTCTCTAGTTTTGGGAGACAAATATTCCTATTTTCCAGGGAGCTACTAGTAGCTAGCTCTTTTATAAATAAACATGTAAAAGAGCTCATTAGGATTCAAACTTTGTTCTTAGCTAGGAAGCTATAAAGCTCAAGAACTTGGCACTGTTATTCTTGACTAGTTATGTGATGTATTTGACATTGATGCAATGATGATGAGAATTTTCTTATTGGTTAATCATTGGGTTAGTTCTAGAGGGATGAGGCTCTTGGGTTTTATCCTAACCCTAGTGGCTTAGTTCCCTCTTATGTATTTTTATTTCTTTTTAGTTTAGAGTTCTTATTAGTTTTCTACATTTCATTATAAAAAACCCCTCAAAATCTTATGATTGCAACCTCTATCTCATTATCCCATGGGATAATGAATGGAAGGATCTACAATCACAGTCCAAAAATACTATGTTTATGATTTATGGGAAGAGGGTTTATGTTAGTCATCTTGCTTTGCATGTTTTTAATTTCTCTTATGATTTGATTTATTGACTATATTAGAGCTTTGTTATAGATTAGATGGAATTTCAATTCAACTCATCTTTTCCATTATTAGTTGTTTCATTTTTCCAATTGATAAAAGGGTATATTCATTTGATGTTGTAGGGTTGTTTGGATCTTCATGAAAGGGGCCTTTTACCACCTCCATCTTAGACATCCTCACCCTCTTATATGAATCCCATATTTTGTCTTCAAACGTTCATTCTTGAGATAATTCCCTTAGTACAACACATGCCTTCAAAAGTATCTGAGCATGAATAGGGGTGTTGTCCATCTTTCATCCATTTACCTCAATCTACATCCACCTTTCCATCCCTTGAATCCATCATTTCTACCTCTTAAACCTTCTTGACAACCTTCCTACAACATTATACGCCTTCCTATAGCAATATAGGGCCCCTGTAGTAGCCTCTTGTAGCATACCTATAGTAGCATGTTTTACCACCTATTTTGACATTTGATGCAATTTGGACTTAGTTTAGAAGTAGTTTGACCCCTATTTGTGACTCCATGATCAAGGGAAACACCAAGGCCACTCCAAACAAAACATTGATTTGTATGCAAGTGTGACCTAGATAGACGATGCATGGAATCTTGAGTTATGATTTGTTAAGTTAGCTTCCTGTCTATAGGTAGATTTGGTAGTTAGATGGTTGATTGAAAGATAATGTAATTCCATTTTTGCAAGTAGTGTAGCCCTTATATCTTCATGAATTAACTCAATAGACTTTACAAGTTAAATTTAAAAAAGATTTTCCTATTTATCATTAGAGGTAGCTTCTGATTTGCACCTTCAAGAGTTAGTTCTCCTTATAATTCAGTAGGTAGAATGGTTTGGGAGCACTATTGATCAAATGTCCCAGTTGAGGGTGGCATGAATAGAATCTCATCTACCATGTATATATCATTGTCACCTCTAATTTTGTACTAACCTCGGGTTTATAAATAGACCTAAGGATCCCTTGGGAGTTGAAGCACCCTTGGTACAATATCAAGGCTCACCACTTTTTGGCACCGTTGTCGGGGATGTGTCTAGGTAGATGTTATTTCTACTTAAGTATTGTTTTCTATTTTTCATTTAGTTTTGAAAAAATAAAAATAAAAGAATAAAAAATAAGTGTTCCTTCATGCCTTGTAGGAATATAGATATTGAAGGAAACTTCATGCCAAACACCCCCACATCCTCGAACAATCAACCTTCACTCTTCTTTGGTGACTGTCAACTCCCCTTATGACTATAGGGGAATTAGAAGACCCTTTATGTGAGAAACCTGAGAAATTTTAAGAACTTATTAGGGAAGAAGAAGAACCCACTTCGCCAACCCAAACCATGGCTGAAAACATGAACAATGAGGTTTTCCCTATAAAAGAGACTAATGGAGAGGCTAGAATGAAGAATATAATCCCTGCTATCCTTCCACACTTCCATGACTTAACCTATGATGATCCTGATACTTTTATGTTAGAATTTGTTGTTTTTTGTAGGACCTATGACTATGCCTCTGATGACCAAAATCTGAAGTTATTCCCATCTACCCTTAAGGATGGAACCCTACGCTGGTTTATGGGTCTACATAGGGATATCATCACTACTCGGGCTCAAATTCAACAAGCCTTTAATAAAAGGTACATAGAGTATTCTAGGTGTAAATAAACCAAGGAATAAATGTTTAGAATGACTCTCGAACTTGATGAATGCCTAGAGGACTATGAGGATATATGTTAACTCCATTAGAGGAGGGCTAGATGCAAATTTGATCCTGAATCACTCAAGCTAGCTATTCTCTAAGGGATCACAGAGGACATGTTGGAAACCCTCAACATGTTGTCAGGGCTATACATCTATCAACTATCCTATGAGGACATCAAAACAATGTTAAAAATATCTATAGGGTTCTTAGGAAGAAGCATAGGGCTAGTCAAGGCTTGTTCAGTTTCTCACCTTCCACAACATCCATCAGGAATGAGATTGGGAACATGTTGGAGGACTTTAAAAGTTAAATTTTGCATACATTTTATTTGCAAATGGATACCATGCAGATCAAGAGGAGGCAAGAGGAAGAAAAGAGAGCCATAACTATTTTCTTCCCTAAATGCACTAGAAGGCACCCCAGAAATGAATTCCCACTAAATGTCATAGAGGACTGCTTATTCTGTGAGGAAAACCAAGCCAAACATAAATTACTTACTTTTCATGGTTTAAACATTGTATACCAAGGGGTAGAAGGTGGTGTTGAGAAACTCTGATTTATAAATCAAAGGAGGCCTCAAGGACCTCGACCACACCAATATAGCATGCATGGTGAATCTTACTCTTATTACCATCCCAACCAGAATTCACCCTTGCCACCTTAGTACTCTTCCACTCATCCATCATTTTCCACACCTTCTTCTTGGCCTTATTGTCCTCAATATCCTCTCCAACCTATGAATGGACCATTTCATCCATATGATTTTCAACCTCCTCAATGTAATAACCCATCACAAGGCTGTAGGCCTCAACTCAACCAACCTCCTGCTTTACTACCTCTTACTCCACCTCAACCACAAATCACTCATCCTACTCTGCCAAATCAACCTCAGATGTCTTCTCAACCCAATATGAACTCGAATAACAAGCTTAAACAATAGGTATATAATGGAGAGACATCTTAGCCTACCTATGTTGTGGAGATCCAATAAATCAACCTTGGGTTTGGAAGAGTGCTTCCAGATAACCAACCTCCATCTACATCTGAATAACTTGAAGAGGAAAAAGAAGAGAGTACCCATCAAGTAAATCCACCTCCTTTTCCTAAGAGATTGATCCATCCTAACCATCGTACCCCAGAAGAGGCTAAACTTCTAGGAGAATTGAATAATTTGTGTGCTAAAATACCCCTCCTCCAAGATATTAAGGATGTTCCCATCTATAATAAGCTTATTAAGTAGAAATGTCTCAAACACCCTGGGAGGAAAAAAAGGGACACCTCCACCATTAATGTTATTGGTCAATTATATAATTTGATGTTGGGGAAAGTGATTTGTCCAAAATATTTATACCTTGTAAGTCCAATAGTAGATGTGCACATTGATGGAATCGCTATTTGTAATACCCTAATTGTTCTTGGGGATACCATAAATGTGGTGAATAAATAAACCATGCTAAAAATAAACCTCCAAGGAGCCTTGAGAATGACCACTACAATGTTGCAACTTGCAGATAGATCCACAGTGGCTCCTGAGGGAGTTGTTAAGGATGTAATGGTCTCCAATGACTCCTAGGAGTATCCCACTGACTTCTTGGTTCTCCAACCCAAAACCAAATTCAATCGTTATCCTCTCATTGTAGGAAGTCCATGGTTAGGCATTGCTGATGCTTATATTTGTTGCAGGGATAGGAACATGACCATTAAGAATGGGCATTTTTCCAAACAATTGGTATTGTAACCTCTTGCTTAGCCATGCAATGAGCATGACTTACCCTTATGGATACAAGAGGAGGAGGAATATGAAGTGTATCATACAACATCCCATCCAATATGGACCCTAAAATTGTTATAGGAGGGGGGCAGCCTAATGAATATGACCTCATTAACTAGATCCTCCAGAACATACCCTCAATATGATGCCTCTTGATGAGTTCGTGAAAGAGCATCAGAGTAATCTTTGGATTGAATTATGATTAGTTGACCCAAGTAATGCCCATGTCAAAATTGTATAATTTGGTCCATCTAGAACCTTGAATATTAACCCTTCTCTCTGAGCTAACCATGAACAGAAGTTGTGCAAGACACTGAAAGAACACTTAGATGCCTTTTCATGGAAATATAAAGAAATGAAGGGGGTGCATCCCTTGGTTTGTAATGATCACATTTACATCAAGGAGGGATGCAAACATGTGATCCAACCTCAGAGGAGAATTAAGCATTTAGTTAAAACTATAGGTAGATCTTAAAGATTTTGATTGCAAAAATGTCTTATGGAATGAAAAGTGGAAACTTGGATTGAGAAGACATACATTAAGTGAGATGTAAGAGTGGATTTTATATATGACATCATGTTTTGTTGCATCATTAGAAAATGTATGTGGATGATTTTATGCTTCTTGTATGAAAATTTGATAGTCAGATGGGATGGACCATTATTGTTTTTTTTTACAACCAATGTGTGAGCTATTTATAGCTTGGCAAGCTCAACATGTTATAGAACCAAGAAGATGACACATGTAGGATTCATGTAGACTATGAAAAGGAACATGTAGAATATCAAAATATTAAATATATCTTAATTAGATGTCATATCAATTACATAAAATAGTATTTTGATATGGTACTATAAATTGCATGGTTGGTTTTGATATAGAAATATTTGGCATTTTATATAGAAACATGCCTAACATGGCATGGAAATATTTTCTAGTTGATTAAGAATGGTATGTTTCAGTTTTCATGGAGTTGCTTCCAATTTAGAAAAAAAATAAAATATGGTTTGGCATGAAGAAATATATGTCAAATACATATAAATAAGGTTAACACATTAGTGATAGGAGAATAGAAAATAACTAAGTATCTTATAACTGTAGGAAAAACTTTGGGCCAAGTTTACCCCAAGAGGGGGAGTATGTAGTGTCCCTTGTTGGTGAGATAGCTTTGATGACACTTAGAGAGGGTGATTTTGATATAATGATATAATATTATGTGTGAGAAACTTATGTACATGCTTATATTCTATAGACCTAGTTTGGGTCACCTAGTTGTTGTGTGCTTTGGATAATATTTATGGTTTTTTGTATAAGAATTGATTTTGGTGAAGAACATATTATCAATGTTTTCTCTTTCTGTATCTTAGTTTGGCAATATGTGTATGACATGGATGTTGATTCAAGATTTAGACACATAGATCTGTTAGCCTCCTGCTCATAGCAGGTATTCACCTTTCGTGATCGACATATATACAAGCCAAATATGTCATGCTTTGCTTACAGCAATGTTCCATATTTGAAATTTGCTACTATGGCAAAGAGGGCACAAAATCTTCAGGCACAGAAGTCATTGCATGTTGTCTTAGATCTGCTACACTTTGTTGCTCCAAGATTAATGCAACGAGGAGATGCTCATTTTTCTTATGGCATTGCTGACAATTTGGATGATCCAAAATATAAGCATTACAAGTACTGGTCTAATCCTCTTGAAACAAAATTGCCAAATGCCCCGGATATTGAGATATACTCCATGTATGGTGTTGGAATTCCTACAGAAAGATCATGTTTATAAATTGTCCCCTTCTGCTGACACATGCTACATACCATTTCGAATTGACACTTCAGCAGATGGGGGGCAAGCAGAGAGCTGCCTAAAAGGAGGCGTGTACTTAACTGAAGGTGATGAAACTGTGCCATCTCGTGCAGGATTCATGTGTGCCAAAGGCTGGCGAGGGAAAACTAGATTTAATCCTTCAGGCATGTCAACTTATATAAGGGAGTACCTCCATGCCCCACCTGCAAACATATTAGAAGGTCGTGGTACCCAGAGTAGTTCTCATGTTGACATAATGGGAAACTTTGCTTTGATAGAGGATATCATAAGATTAGCAGCAGGTGCAAATGGGGAAGATATAGGTGGAGATCAAGTGTATTCTGGTATTCTAAAATGGTCTGAGAAGATTAAACTAAAGCTATAAAGTGTTCACATCATTTGTGGCATTTTCTGATGCATCTTTTACCACAAAATGTTCCAACATATAATTTCAAGTTTTGAAGCCACACAATTCTCCCGGCATTATATCTTATAGAATCAGATGATTGCTGCAGCGAATATAATCCAGAGTGAGATGGATGATTTATACAACGAAAACTCACTTCATTGGAAGGTTTATGCTATGGATAAATTTGGAACTTGTAACCTGGATCTGGCTACTAATTACTGGAATTTCTGCAGTGTTTATGCAAATTGATGGTCTTCTCAATATATATGAAATAAAAAAATTTCAATAGTTGTTTGCTGTCACAACAATAACTTGGTCCATTCTGAGGCTCCTGGGATTATTTTCATAAGAATGGGCTTCCAACCAGTGCATATTGACAATTGATGACCAGGTTGGTTTGTGTCATGTGCACAATGAGGAAATGTATAATCCTGTAGCTGTCTTTGTGACTGTAGGAATTGTACTTACAGGTGCATGGTTTGGAGTTTGGGGAGTGAGCTATATGGATGGGTTGCTCGTTCTGAGGACTACAATGCTACAAGTCCTATTGGAAAACATCTTCCTTTGAAGGGTGATCTGAAAACAGTTGGTCAAATAAACAATGAAGACCTAAGAAAAAAGAATAAGCTTGTGGAAGACCTCCAGAATACTATCCAAGAGAAGAATAAGTATTGGGAAACATCTAAGGAAAAACTTTCAGAATTGGAATATTATATTGTGTTGACAGATTCTGCTCGCCAGAAAGCAGAGGAAAATAGGCAACTTAATAGGGATTTGGAGAGGCAAATGCTTGAACTTGAGCAGAGACGCAAAGAATTAGACCAAAGAGAAGCTCAAAATGATTTTGAAAAGAAAAAGCTGGAAGAAGAAAAGAAAAAGGTTTATAACAATTGTTAAAAGCACGAGCTCTTCACGTGGATATCCTTATTACTCTGCACCTCTTCACTGAATGCTTCAATTAAATACTTCACTCTAAAAATGGAAAATCTGCGGAGTCCATCTTAAGCCTCTTGATGTATGAGCATACCTCACACCTTGAGGTGTTGCATTCTGCCACGATCTTATACAATTTTTTGTTTTGTCTTCCCTCTATGTATGCATGCCCAGTCCGATATTTTGAAATGCTGTTTCTGGCGTTTCCTCGAGCTTTAAGGTGATCCAGAGTGGTATTTTATCTATGATGATCTAAAAATGGAGCAGGAGCTGTGTTTCAGAGATCTATGGCAAGGTTAAATTCCAGGGCGTGAGATCGAAGCTATCAGGCATAGAAGCAGGTTCAGAAATGTGAAAGCAGGTGCAAGCAGAATGCAAAGGCCTGCCACTCGCTCTGAAGGTGATCGGAAGCTCTTTGCGTGGTGAAAGTCGCCCAGTGTGGGAGAGTGCTAAGAACAAGCTTCTGAATGGGGAGTCAATATCAAATTATCATAAAGAAGGACTTCTTAGATGCTTGGAGAGCAGTATTGATGTCCTGGATGAGGAAGTACGGGAGAAATTCTTAGACCTGGGGTCCTTTCCAGAGGATAGGAAAATATCTGTGGATGCATTATTGGACATCTGGGTTTATGTGCGAAAGATGGAGTGGCACGATGCTTTTGTTATATTATTGGAACTCGCTAGTAGGAATCTGTTAAACCTAACAAGCAATCTCAGGAGTTGTGCCATCAATGATGGAAGTACATCGGAGCTCTACTTTTCTCAACATGATGTAATGCGAGACTTGGCCCTGTATCTGGCATCCCAAGACTGGATCGTGAACAGGAAGAGGTTGTTTATGCCTAAAAAGGAGGATGGATTGCCAGGGAAATGGGATCTACTCAAAGACCAAGCTTTTAATGCGCAAGTTGTTTCAATTCACACAGGTGAAATGCAAGAGGATCAGTGGTGCGAGATGAATTTTCGACAAGCAGAAGCCTTGATTTTAAATTTTTCTGCGGGCAGCTACTTTCTTCCTTCGTTTTTAAGTTCTATTCGGAACCAGATCCAGGTTGCTGTCATTGAAGAATGTTCAATGGCGTTTATGAAGATAAGATTTTACTGGTTCGTTATTTGTTGGTTTGGAAGATCCATTGCGGCAGCAGAGAATGGTCAAAAGAAGCCGGATTATCCGCCTGCTCTGTTCGTCTTTGGGGACTCATTGGCAGATGCTGGCAATAACAATTTGATTCCCAACTGTGCTGCTCGTGCAGACTTCCCTCCTTATGGCATGTCCTTCTTCGGTCATCCCACTGGCCGCTTCACAAATGGCCGCACCGTTATTTATTTCATAGCAACAAACTTGGGGTTGCTATTCCCTTCACCATATTTTGACCCACAAGCAAATTTCTACTGGGATTAATTTTTCCTCTGGAGGGAGCGGATTGCTGGATTCAACAGGCCAAGATTTGAATATTATTTCATTGAGCCATCAAATATGGCAATTCACACACTTTGCTTCAACTTTAGTGAAAAAGAATGGCAGAATTGCAATTGAATCTTACCTGTCGAAGTCCTTATACTGTATTTCCATTGGCGGCAACGACATTAGGAACGGGGAAAGAGGTGTGTGACACTGTGATTGTAGCTTTGAAAGAATTAAATGAACACAATGCAAGCGGAAGATATCCAATAACAGAGGCGTGGAATAAAGCGGAGAACAGAAGGACAGCCAGCCACCGCCTCAATCCAAAAAGACAAAAATCATTTATGGAACCGCCTAAAGGATTCGTGCGCAGCCTTAGATATTTACTCCAAGATGCCAGCTGCCCCAGCTCAGCCCATATAGTCTTTCATGCATTTATTTTTAGCAGCAAACACTGATTTACTTCAAATCTATTTAGATCGGTTTGATAGATATTTTGAGATATTTTCCTTGAGATCTTATCCACAGATCTAAGTCTGTAAATATTTTCT
>APFE030173164.1:1499-16019 GCA_000404065.3 Pinus taeda | reverse complement strand
CCCGTCGCGGAACCATATTGTCCTTCGCATCCTCCTGTTAAAATAGCTCCTGAGGTTCGAGGATCTCTTGGCAGCGAGACCCTTGAAAGAGGGGGAAACCCTCCAGAAACACTTTCCTTGCCGGCGCCTGAAGAAAGACCCAAAATTTCTATATCTTCCAGACCCTTTGAGGGAGGGTTCCAGCATAGAACAGATTTTCCCTTGTTCACGGAAGAGAGGGCTCCTGTTTTTGAACCATCCGCCACTGCCTCCTCAGCTGTCGCATTGTGATAAACCTGGTTGCAGGCTCTGAAAACCTCAGAATCGAAAGCCCTACCTTGATGCAGAAAAGAGGGGATTTCCGCCTGTGAAGAGAAATATGGGGACGGCAGTTTGTGAGCTCCAAAAAACCGCTCCACACTTTTGGCTGAGGTATCCTTACCCCACATAGACAGAATTTCTTCCAAAGCCGGGTCCAAATCCACCAGTTCGTCTGAGTTAACCATGGTTAGGAGACCGCTTGGAGTGAAAACGACAGCAAAAACTGCAAGATGTCAATTCCCTTGCCCTATTTTCTTGGAAATGTTAACAACAAACAATAGAAAACTGTAGCTTCTGAACTGTAGGAGAAGTATAACCCCTAACAACGCGCTATGACCAACGGAGATTCACCTCCAGTTGTCCGTCAACAAGAGAAAAGAAACCCTGCGCCTGCACCTGTACACCGTAAACTTTGCTGCAGTCCCTAACCGTGACCTGTGCGCAGTTCCACCCGAAACCCTAGCCAGCTCCATTCTCTCATCAAGAAAAACAATGTGGTGTCAGAGAATGTTATCAATGACTTGTAACAAATTAAATATGATGGTGAAGGCGGAATAGCCTTGTTAACACACAGAGTTTCCTTTTAAGGTTTTTGTGGCATGAATGAAGTCTCCTCAGAGAACATTTCCTGTGGGTTGTTCACTTATACATTCAAAAGGCACATTAATTAATGGTGTTTCACATTACTATAACCTCTATTCACTCTTTCAATCATATGATCAAAGAGGTAGGTCAAGCTTTCTTTTGTTATGATCGTAAAGAACTTAATAGATTTTTTTTTAAATTACGAATAACACCTAATGCATCTATTGCATCATTTTGGAAACTTTTTTTTGATCTCGCTTTTGAATTTCTAGAAGATGAAGTTGATTGGAATTTTCTCACAAAAATGTTTAAGTATCTTTTATAGAATCCACACCCGGATATTCCACAGTTTTCATCTTTGCTTTGTCGACGTTTCGAGTCTAGACCAAGACTCATCATCAGGACTTGATTTACAGTGGAGAGAGACAGTAATGATAAATAAGGTTATGGTTGCGATGTCAAGTATGTGAGACGACCAACCAAATGATTTGAATTAAATAGATTTTTGGGAAACGACTATATTTATATAGTTTTGGATGAATATTTTTTTAAAGCTCGCCTTGGTATCACATGATTTTAATTATACAAATCCCTCCGACGGCCGCGACGGGCTACTAATTATTATAGTTTTTTTTTAAAGGTTGTTGCCTCAACTTAAGTACTTGATGAAAATTCTGGTGTTTTATGTATACAGTTTTATTGATATTTATTTAAAAATAGATGTTTATTCATAATGATTTTTGTTAATTAACTTGTAAACTTATAGTTAATGTTGTGCTATATATGGTTTAAGGGTTTTTAAAGTTTTAGTTACTAAGGAGGATAAGTGTGTTATTAAGTTTGATTTAAGCTATATGTTTGTTAATGATTATAATTTTTTTTTTTGCTATAGGGGATGTATATTGTTAATATTTAATTTTTCTGAATATATGAAATAACTTTTTATTTTATATATGCATGTAAATTATATAGTGTATTAATTGCTTTGAGTGAATGCTTATTGTATAGGTTTTTTTATTATTTTTATTATTGATAAGTTTAATTCTATCATAAAAGATATTGTTTTAACTAATCTGATAATTTTAATTATATATAATATTTATATATCAATTTTATATATATATATTAGTATTATATTATTATATTAATTTATATATTATAAATATATATAATATATATATATATATATATATATCTATATATATATATATATTAAGTTAATGTATTATTAATGATGTGTTTATAAGCTTATAAGCTAGTTATAGAATTATACAAAGTTTTTGTGGTTAGGAGTGGAGCCGATTTGATCTAAAAGGAGTCAATTCAATACATGGGGGTGATGTTTGAGGTCCAATTTCTACTAATTTCCAAGCCTCCATCCCTATTGAGGTTATGTGGGTCTTTTATGATCTCAAGAGCTTCACGGACTTTTCGCTTGAAATAGTGTTTTTCATTAGCAATGAATTTTGTGTTTTCAAGGCATATATGGTGGTTTGTCTTTCCTGCATGTTCCGCCAAGGCTAAGGAACGGGTTCTTTCCCTATGGATATCTACACTATGTTCTTTTAGCTTGATACTGACAGATCTACCTGTTTCCTCGATATATTGTTGTCCATAGGAACAGTTGATAATATAAACACCTTTTTGCTGTAGATGTTCTGGGTTGTCTTTGACAGATTTCATTTTTTGTCTAATAGTTGTAAAGGGTTTGAATGAGGTTTTTATATTCTTTTTTAAGAGAAGTTTGACTAGTTTGTTAACTACACCATGAATATACGAAAGGTAGGTACTAGTGGTTGGGGAATTGTTAGTTTTGTTTTTGTTGTTTCCAGATTTGGCTTTTTGAATGGCTTTGAAGATATCTTTATTATTGTATCATGGCTTGGAAAATGCTCTTTTTAAGTAGGTGATTTCTTCCTCAGTGTGGCTCTCATCTGGAATTATACAAGCTCTAGTGAAGAGGGTTTGAAGAACCCCCATTTTTTGGGTTGGGTGGTGGTGGGAATCTGCGTGGAGATAGTTATCAATATGCACCTTTTTCCTGAACACTTTGTGACCTATAGAACCATCCTCGTTTCTAATGAGTAGGATGTCCAGGAAAGAGATACAATTATTCTCCTCTATTTCCATTGTAAATTTTATGGCCTTGGAAATGCTATTGAGATGGTTTAAAAAAAATTTAAGTTCGTCTTCTGCAAGGGGCCAATCCACATTGGTGTCGTCCACAAACCTAATCCAAAACTTATGTTTTAATGGGTAGGTGTCAAGAGCCTTCTTTTCAAACTTTTCCATGAAGAGATTGGCTACAATAGGTGAAAGGGGTGATCCCATAGCCACTCCTGACGTTTGCTCAAAAATCTCCCCTTGGAAGGTGAAGAAGGTGGACCACAGACAGATTTCAGCTAATCTTGCAGTTTGTTGGTCCGTCACCTCTTTCACTACTTGCATTGCTTCATCTAAGGGAATTTTAGTGAACAATTATACGACATCAAAACTGACGATTTTATCACCTAGATCTATCTTGGCATTTTTAATGAATTCAACATATTGGTCTGAGACTTTTATGTAAGAACTGGTCTTACCAACCAGTGGAGCTAATTTTCTTGTGACATACTTTGCTAATTCGTATATGGGTGATCCTATAGTATTAACTATAGGCCTCAAGGGGACATTTGTTTTATGAATTTTGGGGGCTCCACAATTACGAGGGGAGATAATTTACAGTTTTGGTAAGCATAACTTCGATCACTTTGTTAGTAGATTCCACTGGCCATTTGCTTGCGGGTGGTACGATGTAGATTTCCTGTATCAAATTTTATATTGATCAATAACACCTTGAACCAGATTAGAAATAAAATATGGTCCATTATTAGTAAAAATATCTCTAGGAACACCAAATCTAGTGAAAATTTCAGTAAACGAAGATTCAGCAACAACTTTTTTATTAGCGAAAGAAACAGTTTTAGCCTCTACCCATTTTGTAACAAAATTTGTAGAAACCAAAATATTTTTTATTTAAAGATCTTGGATTTATTGGTCCTACAAAATCAATAGCCCATTTTTCAAAGGTATTAATCATAACTTGAGGACATAAAGGAATTTCATTGGCTTGTACAGGCTGGCCCATTGACTAACAACTATCACATCACTTCATGTATTGTTTAGCATCCTTAAACAAGGAAGGCCAAAAATAGTTAGCTTGTAAGACCATATATGTAGTTCTCTTATCATCGAAATGGCCCACACAAGGTTCATCATCGGAATATTTCATAATGTTAAACACTTCTTCCTCTCTTCCACATCTACAAATGATTAGATTTGGTCCAATGTAAAAGAGGTCCCCTTGGATCCAGGAATATGAAGCACTTTTTCGGATGATATTCCATTTTTCACAAGGAGATAAGTGAGGTGGTATCTTTCCTATGACTAAACAATTGGCTATGTCAGAAAACCATGGGGAGTTTGTTGACATAGCAAAAATATGTTCATTAGGGAAATCATCATCAACATGAATTACTTCACCAGGATTCTTTAATCTAGAAAGATAATCAATTACAACATTAGATTTTCCTAGTCTATCAACAATAGTAATGGTGAATTCCTGTAACAAAAGTAACCACCTAGTCACTCTAGCATTAGTTAATGGTTTATTCACTACATATTTTATAGCGGAATGATCAATATGTACAAATACTTTGTACCCTGTAATATAGTGTGTGAATTTATTTATAGCAAAAATCAAAGCTAAAAACTCCTTTTCAATTACTATGTATTTTAGCTCAGTAGGTGATAAGTTCTTACTAATGAAGTAAATAACATAGGAATGTGGGTTCTCTTCATGTCCTAAAGTTGTGCCAATGTAAGTATCTGAAGCATCAGAGGAAATATGAAATGGAAGGGACCAATTAGGTCCTCTCAAAACTAGTGCATGTACTAAATTTTCCTTCAATGTTTCAAAAGAGTGTTGGGAAGTTGTGGACCAAGAGAACTCACTATTTTTAGCTAACAATTGGAAAAGGGGGATTTCTATCCTAGAAACTTTCTCAATGAATATCCAGTAATAGCCTGCACAACCCAGGAATTCTCTCACTTCCCTTTGTGTTTTGGGTGCAGGAAGACACAAAATAACTTCTAGTTTAGCTAGGTCTACTTGGATGCCTTTGTTAGAAATCAAATGATCAAGAACCACTCTGGCTTTGTACATTAATCTACATTTTTTATCACTCAAAGAAAGGTGAGCTTCTTGGCAATGAAAAAGCACTTTTCATAAATTTTTGAGGGCTTCTTGGAATGAATCACCAAACACTGAAAAATCATCCATGTAAATTTCTACACACTCGAGGTAAGCAAAAATAGCCAGAACTACCCTTTGAAAGGTAGTTGGGGCAATACACAGCCCAAAGGGAAGCACTCGGTAGGAAAATGTCCCCCATGGGCATGTGAAGGTGGTTTTGTCTTGATCCACTAAAGCCATCTAGAATGAAAAGTACTTTTTACTGGAAAGGGTATCTAGCACCTGATCGATAAAAGGAAGGAGAAAGTAGTCCTTGAGAGTGGCCTTATTCAAATCTTTGTAATCGATACAAATGCACCATATCCCATATTTTTTTTGAGACTATCACCAATGGAGAGACCCATTGGTTATCAGATATAGGATAAATGAAGTTAGCATCCAACAATTTTTGTAATTCTTCCTTTACAACTTCTCTTAGTGTAGGGTTCATGTTCCTTTGAGGTTGTTGAACAGGTCGGGCTCCCTCCTGAATGTAAATATGATGAGTGCAAGTTTTAGGAGGTATGTCTTTTATGTCCTCATAACTCCATGAAAAATCATCTAGATGATCTCACAACACACTAACACGTTGCTCTTGTTGGGATGATATAGGTCTAAGCTAATGTGTAATGATTTTCGAGGACTAATCTCAACAAGAGTGGTCTAAGGCTCGAGAGTGCAGGGAGGTGCTGCTAGAGTCTGTGATGAAGAAGGTTGAGAAGTATAACTCTCTTGAAAATATAGACTAAATATTTTACGAATCATATCAATATATAGTTATTCAAGAAGTCTCATATCTCCCCCTTCGTGGTTGAGTCGGTATGATGGTGGATCAAATAAATAGGTCGATTCTCCTCATCACTACTTTCATAGTCTAGCCATAAGGTATCTCAGAGCTCTTGAATAGATCTAGCAGGTGGATACAAGGTGACTTTCTTCCTAGTATCTCCATGGGAAATGTACATATCACCAAAGTAGCATCCAATCTAAGAAGAAGCTATGGAAAACCATTGTCCTCCTAGAATCGAGGGATGTCCACCAATAGCATTTTTTGGCTGAAGCATAATAAAATCTGTGGGGTATTCAAAGGAATCAATGTAAACAACCACATCATCCAACACACCTTCTGGCTTCATTTTATATCTGTCTACAAGTTCAAGCATAGTAAGGGTAGGAAAAATATTGGTAAACCCAAGTTGATCCATGGTTTTCCTGGTCATAACATTAATGGCCACCCCTATGTCTATTAAAACATTTAGGACAAGGATATCATCTATCTGGACATAAACAACCAGGTCTCTAGGATCAATATATTTCTCCTTTTTTGAACATCATGTCATCAACTTGACTACTCTTTCAAAAAATTGAATGGTATGAGGTTCTACTCTTTTCCTTCATGGCTTCTTAAGATAGAGTTCCCTAATGATTTTTTAGACATGGGGATCTATTTAATATCCTGAAGAAAAGGGACCTTTAAACGAAGATTCTTAAGCTCGGAAGCCACACTAGACTCCGTAATGGGGTAATTTTTCTCCATAATTATCCTCTTTGGATAGGGAGGTTGTTTTGAAGAAGATGGTAACTACGAATGTGTGGGAATGGATCGAATGGTAGCATCTTCTTTCGAATTATTAAGAGTTTCCTCCTCATTTTTCTCCTCGATAATCAATGTGGACTGTTTTTGTTTTTATGGTTTTACTACCCTTCTCAATTTCAATTGAATCTCGTGGATCCCAACCAGAAAGGTCTTTTAGATGGGAGAAGGGATCAGTCCAATCGAATGAATCAATTGTACCACCTTATTATTAGAATTCAGTACTCGTTGAGCAGGTAGTTGGGGTGGTCAAAAGAGTGGTGGTAAAGGTAACAATGGCATTTATTGACTTTGCTAAGGTAAGGAGGATAAAGATGGTTGTGAAACCGGATAAGGTGTATATGTAGTAGGACATGGTTGCATATGTGCAGGATAGGAATAGTGAGAGTGATTTGACCCACTCCATCCTCTAGAGTGCAACTAATATTTGAGAAGGAATGTGTGTGGATTGCTGACTGGAATAATCTTTGGTAGCAAACTATGATAACACTACCAGTTGTCCCATGAGTATAGGAATGGTGTTTGGTAAAAGAATTTTCCTGCATCCATCATCTTCTATAATGATTAATACTTCCACTCTACCATTCCTCCTTAAGAAAGAAAATATATGTTGCAAAGAGAAAACATACCATTTAAAACTTTTTTAGATAATAATTAAGTTCAAATAACCCACAATGTCAAAAGTCATGAAGGAGTAGGGTTGGTAGGGTCTTTAGACCTCCCAAGATTTCATCGTACTACTTCTTCTTCACATGCAATTCCTCCTCTATATTTTGGATGTTTGGATCCTCTTGCAGTGAGTTCCAAAATTACATCGTGTCATCCAATAAATTCCTGCATTCCGCCACTGTGTCAGAGATGCCTTTCAATTATGCCTTTAACTCTTTTTTTCCTCTCCTCCTGTACTTCTAGTGGTGTGGCTAGCTGCAACCTTATTTGCAACTCTGGTATTTGCACTTCATACTCAAATTTTTTCTTCACCAGTGTGTTCTTTGATTCCTTGATCGCGAGGGAGAGCCTCACAACATTCTCTGCTCATGGTACATGAATAGCTTTGCGCTAATTATTAAATACAAAAATTGGTACTTAATGAATAGACATAATAGAAAATAGTATAACATGTATTCTTTCACATAATTCAGTAAAATCATGCATAATGATACCAATAAAAATAGATAATGAATATAGAAAGATACACAATAATTCACCAAAACTTCTTCTTTATTAACAAGGATCTTCAATGCATGCTCTTCCATTACGTGTGCACCAAGTTGCAGGTGGTCTATAAACCTAGTTGTACACTATTAAAGGCCTCTGCGCACTTAGCTACAGAGCCTTCCCCCCAAAATACAAACTCAAGATAGAGAATATGAATAATCTATCCTTAGTTATCTTCTTCTATTCTCTATTCGAAAAAGTATTAAATGTTATTTATATTGACTTCCTTACTACAAGAACAGAGTCCACAACCCATGGAATTGACAAAAAATGGACTAATACTCGAAACCCGTTACAAAATAAGGGAATATTGACCCACCCCAAAGCCCGTAAATACTACATGATGAATAAAACTTTGTTAGCCCTGCATGCTCCACTCCTAAAAATGCAGCCTTTGACCCAAAACTTAGACCAGGTTAGGCTGCACCCAATAGGCACCCAACGCTCACCTGTGACTCATCCCGAGTCAGTCAGATGTGGTTCCTTTTATTTTTTCTGAAATTTCATCGTAGACTACATTATACTATTGGGCTGTCTCTATCATTTCTTTCTCTTGTTTGCACACCTCCTCTGGAAATGCCTCTGTATTCGGGCCAACAACTTTCTATAGTATTTATTCCTCCCCTTTTTCTACTCCTTGAGCCTTTCATCCACTGACTGAGATATTTTGAGAGCATCATCCTGCAATGGCTAAGTCCATGCTTGTAAAATTTGCTCCTTCCTCTAAAGAAAATCTATATGGTTATGGAAGTTCTTCCCTTCATTAATACTAGTGAGTTTCTATAAGACTGGTAGGGTCTTTAGAGCTATGAAGACTTCATCGTGCTACTTATTCTTCACCTGTAATTCCTCCTCGATATTTTGGATGTTTGGATCCTCTTGTAGTGAGGTCCAAAATCGCATTGTGTCATCCAATAAATTCCCATAGTCTGCCACTATATCAAAGATTCCTTTTACTTGTGCCTTTAGTCTTTCTGCCTTTGCCCCTATACTTCTAGTGGCATTGTTGGCTGCAACGTTATTTGCAGCTCTGAAATTTGCACTTCATTCTCGAATTTTATCTTTGCTAGTGTATTCTTTTATTCCTCCATCGCAAGGGAGAGCTTCACAATATTCTTTGTTGGTGCTTCCTCCTCACTAACCATTGGAACAATATAGGGAAATTAGAGTTAATGAGATTCTTCTAGTCATGATAACTATTTGTGAGGTGTTTTCAACTTTTTCTTCTTATTCCAGTATTCACTTATTATTATTATAGTGAGTCTTCTTTAGTTCATCAAATAGTTACCAAACAAAGAGACAATAACCCAAGATGTTGGCTTTCTACCAAGGCCGAAACCTCTCTCTCTTTGAGAGGAAAACCTACACAAAATGCTTCTTATAGAGATTCCAATTAATGAATACCAAGGCTATGGCCATTGACCTGTTAGGACACTCCAATACCAAGA
This sequence comes from Pinus taeda, assembly GCA_000404065.3. Classification (NCBI taxonomy): domain Eukaryota; kingdom Viridiplantae; phylum Streptophyta; class Pinopsida; order Pinales; family Pinaceae; genus Pinus; species Pinus taeda. Next base: position 6,601 of record APFE030173164.1, on the reverse strand, counting down.
CACCAATCCTATTTTTTGTCACTGCTGAGATCATCATCATTGTGCACCATTGAGGCCATCACTACTACACCACCAAGATCATTATTTCTTGCATCACCGAGGCCATCACTAAGATTATTATTGCTGCACCTCCATCAATATCATTGCTTCTCCTTCACATGACACTTGGTTCCCCTTCACTATAATAACAAGATATGTATATATACATATGAGAGTTGTACTGAGATCTTGTAACTGTGTCCTTATCAATATTATGACAGAGATCATGATTATAATTATGCCAACATGTTGAATACGTCGAAATGAATTTCGAGACAATGTCTATTAGTGAGGGATCACCGAGATCTCTATCATCACAATTATGCCGAGAAATTGATTATGTTTCTTCCTACAAAATGATATTTATTATCACACATATGCCAAGACTACACTTCTGTGAAACCCATCTGAAAGCAAAAATATTTTTCTCCAAAATTGAGCTACTACATTTATCGAAATTCCTGATCCATTGTATCTGTTCGAAATTCCTGAACCACTATACTTATCTGAAGTTTCAGAGCTTACTCCATTGGTACGAAATTATAGATAGTGCGTTTTTCAATGTTTTCTGTGGTGACCGAAGTTGGGTATTCATATTGCTAATGTCTCCATAAGAATATGACGTGAGTGTGGGAACCATTGTGTCATTTATTTGAGCTGACATGATTGTTTTTACATCATTTTGATAGTCGACTTCTTCAAGAGGATTGTTCTTGTCTTGGAGGGCTGATCTAGACACCAGGTTGACTCATATACATTTCATATATGATCAAGAAGAGATATTCAACATGTTATTTGAATATTTGAATTTACTATAGCACTTCAATGCGTGCTAGACCTATGCAATGAGCAAGAAACTCATTTTCTAATTTACAAAAATAATATTTCTTTTCTTTTACTAGTACAGAGATCAAAATTACATTTATGAAGACCAAACCTAGTTACACTTTATTAAACACGGCCTTCACATCTAGGACAATTCTCCAACTATATTCGATGGATATTTCCAATCATTGTTTTCATTGGAATGCTTCATTTCTTTTCTTATTCACTTGTTCCAACTCCTTCTTTAGTGCAACTTTCTCCTTTTCCACCTGCATTGTCAATGTCGAGGTTCGTTTTTCCTGCTCCTACAGCTTGGTTGTTAAAATTTGATGGAGTTTGTGCAACACCTAAATGGGAAGTGAGAAAATATCTATGTTGACAATCTTCCATGCTTTGGCTCATTCGTTTTCCTCTGGTGTGTACCACTGAAGTGCCATAGCTGACACCTTCAAAATTCTATCTTTGAATTCTCTTTCTATTCTTTTCTCTACCTGCACTGGCTAAGTTATTTACTCTAGATGTCTTTACACTTGCGGTAACATATTCATCTCTGCAATGACCTGTTGTACCTCATCCAAGGTCATTTTATATCAATCATCAATTCCATCCCAGGTCTCCACTTTGATTTTCTAGACCTTCTCTCTGATCTCGTTGATGTCCCCATCAATGAAGACAAGTGCTTTTGCACCCTTGGACTTATCTTTTTTCTCTCTTTCCTATTTCCTTCTATAATTGTTGTGTATGTCCTTCTAACTATAAAAGGTGACTCCTCTGATACTCCCGCATCACTAAGAGGTTGCTCATGCTCCTTCTTTTGTTTCTTCTATTTCTATCTCTACATCATTTTCACTTGTACCTTCATCATGCAGGGTACCCTTCTCTATTACAACTTATCCACTGAGTGGATTCATCCACTCTTCCAACCATTGTTGTACTACAATGAGAAAATAATATTTTGTTACGAAGTATGACAATGTGTTCCATGTCCTAGTTGGTTTCTTCATTGCCTTCACTTAGGATTTGTGGAAGTCTTCTTTTAAGTCTCTAATGTGATAATACTACTTATATAAACTAGGTGATAGCCTTGGATATTGATTCACCACCATGTGTAGATACATTTCCATCACCACGAATAAAATTCTACATTTTGTTGCATGTGTCGACTCCTTAGTAAACCAGAGGGAAGAATACCTCATTGCTTCATAAACATCCATATTGACAGATGGAAGCAATGAGTCTTCTAATGGTCATATTTCCAGCCAACTTCAACGAACCTTTCCTCATGGCGTAGTTACTTTTCTTTGTCACAGTTCCTTTGGACTTCATCATATTCCTGAATATCACGCGATAATATTCCTTCAACAAAGTCCCTTTTATAGACTAGTTTATAGTCTTGTGCCCACTTTCAACTGCAGGCGGCACTAAGACTTCCTTCCCTTCAATTCTTAGTGTGAAGCTCTAGGTACAGAGTCATCCCTATATGTCTTCAATCTGCTACCATTCACTTATCTCAGAATCAACTGACCATTCAACTTCACGAGTTGAACTGCACAACCATTAGACATATGCTTTATGATATATGGTCCTAACCAATGTGTTTTAAACTTTCTTGGGGACTTCATAAATTTTATGTCATATAATAATACAAGGTCTCCTTTCGAGATGTCTTCTTCTTGATATGCTTGTCATCCCAAGCTTTCTCCCCTGCTTTCCATACTTGTTGATGAAACCTTGTTATGAAACTATCTTCTTCTAGAGCTAGTATCTGCAACATTATTTCCTTCATAATGCCATGGTCTGCCATGTTTGTGAAAGTTGCAATTCTCAAACTGGGCACAATGTATTCCATAGGCATAATTTCCTCTTATCCATATACCAACCTAAATGGTGTTTTCCCAGTCAATTTGTTGCATCTTGTTCTACATGGCCACAATGCCATTGGAATTCTTAAATACGAGTCATATTTGTTCACATTGCATCTAAAATCCCTCATTAGTTGTATCTCAGCCCATCTTGTCAAATGATCAGTTATAGTGATTATATACCTCGCACTAGTCTTCTTTTTTGGTGGATTGATAGGTCCAACGAAGTCAATAGCCCATTTTTCAAAAGAATAGAGATTTACTTGTGGTACCACTGGAATCTCGCCTCTTCTATATGGATTTCTTGCTCTTTGACATACATCAAATACTTGAAAAAATTATTTTGCATCCTTATCTATTGTGGGCCACTGTAGCCCAGCTCTCAAGATTTTATTTGCAGTGGCTCTTCCTGCATAGTGCCCACATACAACTCCTCCATGAGATTATGTCAAAATACTTTTTTGTTCATGTTCACGGATGTATCTATGCAGTACTTCATCGATCATAATTTTTACGAATTTCTAGCAATCAACGCTAAATCAGTTGCTCGAACCATTAACTACTTCTTTTACATTATAATGTACTCTACGAACACCATTCATGTGGACATAAACTAAATAATATCCACAAAGTTATCATCTATGAATTTAACTGTGAATAACTATCCATCGGGTAGGTTATCATCGATATTTGTGGGTTCTCCTCCGGTCTTTATTCTTGATATATGATCAGGTCCATCATTCAATTTCCCTAGCTTCACTATAACTTCAAAGTAATACTCGTAAAATAATAACAACCATCGACAAATCTTTCATCCTAAAACATGCTTATTCACCATATATTTAAGCATGGAGTGATCAATGAACATTTTGAAATTTGCCCCCAAAAAGTAGTGCTTGAACTTTCGTAATTCGTACACCATAGCTAATCCCTCTATTTCTATGATGCTATATTCCTTTTCGATGTTGGACAATTTCCTTCTTGAAAATGCTATGGGATGATCAATTTCCCTACTCCTTGTGCTAACACTACACCCAATGATATGCAAGATACATCAACATGTACATGGAATTCCTCCCAGTTTGGGAAAACTAGAATAGGCACAATCACCATCTTCTCTTTCAATATATCCAAGATCTTATGAAACTCTTCATTCCATTAAAAGTTTACATATTTCTTCAGCAATTTCTCCATTGGTACAGTTATCTGTGCATATTTCTTCAGCAATTTCTCCATTGGTACAATTATCTGTGCATACCCCTTCATAAACTTTTTCTAGTTGCTAGTGTATCCTAGTGTTGGGCATAGTTATCTCACCATTTTTGGTGCTAGCAGGTTCACAATAACTGTCATATTTGCGGGATCCACCATTAATCCCTTTTTACAAACTATGTGTCCCAATAATATACCAAATGGTTCAAAAAATATGCACTTCTTCAAGTTCAATGAGATTTGATATTGCCTACATGTATGTAACATCAACGTTAAGCTTTCAACATGCTTCTTTAATAGACCAAAGGCTATCAAATCATCAAAGTCTACTTCTAGAAAATTGTGTATATATTATTTGAAGGCTGCAATTACAACTCTGAAAAATATAGTAGGCACATTGTTTAATCCAAAAGGCATCACTTTGTACTGATAAGAGCCCCACCCTCTCACAGAAGTTGTTTTATGTCAATCTTTTGGCGTAATTCTGACCTGATGGTAACTTGAAAATCCATATGTGGAAGAATAGGCCTCCTATCCTCCCACATTGTCTAACACTTCATATGTAAATGGTGTAGGGAAGAGGTCATGTAGGCATGCATCATTCAATTTCCTTAATTCAACAAAAACTCTAATTTCCCCTTTTTCCTTCTTTTCTCGAACGACCATGGGACTCACCCATTTAGACTCTTCAACAAGTTCAATTATCCTAGCCATTAAAATATTGTCTAACTCTTCTTTCACCTTCTCGTTATATTTTATATTTAGTCTATAAGGTCTCTACATGAAAGGATTCACATCAAGCTTTACAGGTGTTGTCACAAAACCATGTACTAAGGGCTTCTACTTAGTGAGATCTCATGCAACTGTTTCAAACCAGACTTTAGACTAAGGATTAGCCTCCCTAGTCAGAGAGGGCTCTCTCACAGGTTTTGATATGCATTAAAGGGCAAAAAGATGGCTAACTCTTAAAACAGTGAATTAAGTTTAAGCTAGTTGGAACAACAAAATAAAGGCCTCTTCCATTGGGCTCATGGAGTTATACATTTTTACAGTAAACAAGTAACTATTGAATCATAGAAACCAAGGCATATAATGTCTCACTGTCCAAAACATCAACCAAGAAGAACTTCAACTCAACAAGACACACACAGGAAGTCTGAGCAT
>APFE030173160.1:0-17216 GCA_000404065.3 Pinus taeda | reverse complement strand
ATATGATCTGGTTTATGGAAAGAAAGCTTTGATCTCTATTGAGTTTGAGTATAATACTTTGAGAATGGCAGTCCAATTGGATTTAGATGTCATCAAAGCATAGTAGGAGAGGCTTCTCTAGTTAAATGGCTTGGATGATTTAAAAATGTAGGCCCTTCTACACATTGAAGTTATACAATTGTAGAAGAAGGTCTGGCATGATAGGCATATCAAGGAAAAAGTTTTTCATGAAGAGGATTGGGCCTTTCTATATGACTCTAGGTTCAAGGATTTCAAAGGAAAATTGATGACAAGATGGTTAGGCCCATACATGATAGAGAAATATCATGAAAATGGAGCTGTTCAAATCAGGACCATTGATGAAGAATGGATTCCCTTGCTTGTTAATGGCTACAGGTTGAAGGTATACATAAAACCTATGTCTAAGGAATAATTTATCGGCACAATTAACAAAGAGGTTAATGTGATTGGAAGTGTCATAGCTTCCAATTCACAATATTTGTAGGTATTGTTCTGAAAATAATAATAATAAAAGGCTTGGATGAAATCCTTTATGAGGCATCTCAGGAAAACTCTTGGGTTGAAAACCTCTCTGAGGCAGCCCAGGAGTAAAGAAAAAGAAGAAAAATAAAGATCCATGGGCGAAAACCTCTCTTGAGGTGCCTAGGGAAGGCATACAGGTTGAAAACATCTCTTGAGGCAAACTATGTCTCTAAACAAAAAAAAACAAAAAAAAAACAAAGAAAAATCCAAGACATGGATCGACAACATGTATGTTAATTATTTTTTTCCTTTTGCAGGTTTGAAGACAATGGAAGAATCCATAGCTACAGGGCCAACATCCTCAATATTCTCTCCAATTCTTCCTCCATCCACTTCATATCCACCAACCAAACTCATGTGCTCACCGCTCTCCATCATCCCAGTAGATCAAAAATCAAATTTCAACCCCTCTGTGGATTGCTACAGGAAGATCATCTAGTGCTACAGGAGGGCTCCAAAAATGTACAAGAGGGAAATACGAATGAAAAGACCACCAAGAATGACCTTTCCAAGGATAGATAAGGGTATCCCAACATGATCCACCATCTATCCATCATTCATCCATCAAAATTCACATAAAAATTAATATTTTTCATCAATAACCCTACACTCTATCTCACCCTGTAGTTATTTTTTTTAGAAACACACAGAGCACATCCTCTCCATTTTCACAAAACTACACTACTCTCTTGTAGCCCTAGCACCATCCTCTAGACCATTGACATCCTTTCTCATCACCCCCATGTAGTTTCAAGACCCTGGAAGAGAAGAAAAGGACTACTAAGGAAGAGAACCTCCTCCTATAGCAGCCCATGCAAATCTCATAGAAAGCCATAATCCTATCTTTTTTTCATCAATACGGGGGGTGATACCAACTAGTGAGGCACTTTGCAGTATTCATACCACTCTAAGTAAGAATCTCCACCAACAATAGCACCTTGGACATTGACAAAGGACCTACACACATAGCAACAACAACAGTCAAATACCTTGAGGAGAAAAACAAAAAAAATATACACAGGAAAAGGAAAAACACAACAATACAACTCCCTTGGTGATAGTAAAAAGGTCCAGCTCCAGCATGCACATCCCTGCATTAGTTGATCATGAGGTAAACACAAGTATGGCAACCTGTCATCTCCTCCCTATGTGTAAATAATGAAAAACGTATAAATATCAAGAGGAGGTACTTTTATAAGTTGGAGGTGGCTAGTTAACTTTGCCACCCTTGGTCAATAAACAAAAAGTGAATATGATCCCTCATGAAATGTGGAGGTGTTACATCAATCAAGTTAGGATAACCCTACAAATTAGAATCACCCGCAACAACATACACTCTTGTCTTCATTTATGCATATTCATCTATATATGGAAAAGATTCATTGAGTGGAGGAAAACAGAGTTATTATGAGCTAATGGCTAAGTTCATCAATAGAAGTTCTTTGAAAACATAGAAAAACATAAGAGATCAAAATGAAAATTGTAAATAATCCTAAGAAACTTCAAAGATAATGACCTATTCACCAAGAAACCTTATATTATGCACTCATCAAACAAGAAATCTATTTTTTGGGTTGTGTGAATGGAACCGTCAAGTCATGATCCCATAAGGGATATGAGGTGAAGGCCACCATCACAATATTTTCTAGAGTGTCTACTATTACTAATATACCACTAATCTAACTATCCACAAATGGAAGAAAACTAATTAATTACCCAAATACTTATAGATTAACAAAACCAAAATAACTTCATTAGCTAACTATGAATGTAATCTAAGCATACATGTACAAAAAGAGGAACCTTTGTTGCTAGGGTTGGGCCCTAACCTAAGAGCTTTAGCCCTCTGAGTCAACCCAGTGCTGGATCAAGGGAATTCTTGTCATTTTCATTAAAATATCAAAAATACATAAGAGTCATCAATCACAATGTCTTAGCTCGAAAATGCCTTTTGGCTACAACAACAAAAACTTTGAATCCTACTGAGGCTCTAAGCTTTCTTATTTATACCACTGAAGCTACCAACAACTTTCTTAAATTTAGGGAGTCTTGGCTCCCAACTCAAGATCAACCAGTCTTCCACTATCACTCGCTTGGATGTCAATGACCTTAACGACTGACTTCTTGTAACTTCGAGCTGATGAGATCTGATGGAGGAATCTTCGAGTGAGTGAGGACTTAAGGAGGGAGATAATATCTCCTAAAATCCCTCTTACTTGTCTACTTTGTGTTCCTACACTTTAGTTAGCCAATTTTTGCTCCAAAAACTTGCAATCAATTAACATTAGACCACAAGACATGACATCTCATCTTTACCCTTATCACTAAGCAAAATATAACAAAACATGTAAAGAAATGTGAGAAATGTTGATTTTAATAAGTTGGAGAGTGTCATTAAGGTCCATATAATTTACCCATTGATGAGACTCATCAAATGGTCGATGATTAGCTTCTAGGTGAGCACTTATTTTCTATCTCATTTCTCTCTCCATGGTTTGCTGACATAGCCAACTACCTAGTTGTTTCAATAGTCCCTCCAAATTTGTCATCTAGGGAAAAGAGCGGAATTGTAATGAAGAGCGTCCCTTTCACTTGGATTGGGGGAAATCTCTTCAAGCTAAGACTAGATCAGATCTTAAGGATATGTGTTAGTGACAGGAAGTATTTGACATCCTCTTACCCTGTCATGATGGGCTCTGTGGAGGTCATTTTGCTACCAAGAGAACAAATTTGAAAGCTCTACAAGCTAGCTATTATTGGCCCACTCTCCACCAAGATGAAATAAGGTATACTAGTAGATGGGATTAGTGCCATAGGATGGGGAAACCCACACACAAGGATAAAATTATCCTACAACCCAAGGTGGCCTTAGAGCCATTTGACAAGTGGGGAATGGATTTCACTGGGCCAATTGATCCACCATCAGGGAAGAAAAAGTACATCATTGTGTGCACTAATTATTTGACAAAGTGGGCTAAGACAAAGGCATGGAAAATTTTAGGGGCTAATATTCACCGAATGGGATAATTTTCCATGATTTTCCATAAAAAAGATTCACCAATTTCCAATTTTTATAAAAGATGATTCGCCCAAATTTTAGAATATAAAATTATTTTACCTTAAAAATCGCCAACATTATATAGAGACTATATATAAAATCATTATAAAATCAAATAATTTTACAAATATATAAATAAACATTTTATAGTTTACATATTAGGGATTAGTGATATTCGCCAATGTTTTTAAACTTCAAGAAAATTTTCCATCCTTAAATTTTTCTTTCGACAAAGGCTATCAACGCAACAACAGAGGATAAAGTGGTTGAGTTCTTAAGGGAGAAGGTGTTCTAAAAATTTGGGCAACCCAAAGAGATAGTTACTAATCATGGAGCTCAATTCACATCACATCTAATAGAGAATCTATTAAGGTAGAATCATATCAAACACAGAAAATATATTGTCTAACCCTCAGGAAAATGGAAAACTAGAGGTTATAAATAGGGAATTAGAGGGCATCCACACCAAGGTTGTGAGTAGCAGTAGGAGGGATTGGGCAGACATATTAGTGGGGGCCACTTGGGCCTATAACACAACTTGGAACATAACTACTAGTTTTATTGCATATGATCTGGTTTATGGAAAGAAAGCTTTGATCTCTATTGAGTTTGAGTATAATACTTTGAGAATGGCAGTCCAATTGGATTTAGATGTCATCAAAGCATAGTAGGAGAGGCTTCTCTAGTTAAATGGCTTGGATGATTTAAAAATGTAGGCCCTTCTACACATTGAAGTTATACAATTGTAGAAGAAGGTCTGGCATGATAGGCATATCAAGGAAAAAGTTTTTCATGAAGAGGATTGGGCCTTTCTATATGACTCTAGGTTCAAGGATTTCAAAGGAAAATTGATGACAAGATGGTTAGGCCCATACATGATAGAGAAATATCATGAAAATGGAGCTGTTCAAATCAGGACCATTGATGAAGAATGGATTCCCTTGCTTGTTAATGGCTATAGGTTGAAGGTATACATAAAACCTATGTCTAAGGAATAATTTATCGGCACAATTAACAAAGAGGTTAATGTGATTGGAAGTGTCATAGCTTCCAATTCACAATATTTGTAGGTATTGTTCTGAAAATAATAATAATAAAAGGCTTGGATGAAATCCTTTATGAGGCATCTCAGGAAAACTCTTGGGTTGAAAACCTCTCTGAGGCAGCCCAGGAGTAAAGAAAAAGAAGAAAAATAAAGATCCATGGGCGAAAACCTCTCTTGAGGTGCCTAGGGAAGGCATACAGGTTGAAAACATCTCTTGAGGCAAACTATGTCTCTAAACAAAAAAAAACAAAAAAAAAACAAAGAAAAATCCAAGACATGGATCGACAACATGTATGTTAATTATTTTTTTCCTTTTGCAGGTTTGAAGACAATGGAAGAATCCATAGCTACAGGGCCAACATCCTCAATATTCTCTCCAATTCTTCCTCCATCCACTTCATATCCACCAACCAAACTCATGTGCTCACCGCTCTCCATCATCCCAGTAGATCAAAAATCAAATTTCAACCCCTCTGTGGATTGCTACAGGAAGATCATCTAGTGCTACAGGAGGGCTCCAAAAATGTACAAGAGGGAAATACGAATGAAAAGACCACCAAGAATGACCTTTCCAAGGATAGATAAGGGTATCCCAACATGATCCACCATCTATCCATCATTCATCCATCAAAATTCACATAAAAATTAATATTTTTCATCAATAACCCTACACTCTATCTCACCCTGTAGTTATTTTTTTTAGAAACACACAGAGCACATCCTCTCCATTTTCACAAAACTACACTACTCTCTTGTAGCCCTAGCACCATCCTCTAGACCATTGACATCCTTTCTCATCACCCCCATGTAGTTTCAAGACCCTGGAAGAGAAGAAAAGGACTACTAAGGAAGAGAACCTCCTCCTATAGCAGCCCATGCAAATCTCATAGAAAGCCATAATCCTATCTTTTTTTCATCAATACGGGGGGTGATACCAACTAGTGAGGCACTTTGCAGTATTCATACCACTCTAAGTAAGAATCTCCACCAACAATAGCACCTTGGACATTGACAAAGGACCTACACACATAGCAACAACAACAGTCAAATACCTTGAGGAGAAAAACAAAAAAAATATACACAGGAAAAGGAAAAACACAACAATACAACTCCCTTGGTGATAGTAAAAAGGTCCAGCTCCAGCATGCACATCCCTGCATTAGTTGATCATGAGGTAAACACAAGTATGGCAACCTGTCATCTCCTCCCTATGTGTAAATAATGAAAAACGTATAAATATCAAGAGGAGGTACTTTTATAAGTTGGAGGTGGCTAGTTAACTTTGCCACCCTTGGTCAATAAACAAAAAGTGAATATGATCCCTCATGAAATGTGGAGGTGTTACATCAATCAAGTTAGGATAACAGAGAGTGGGTGTGTTACATCAATCAATGGCATATAATGTATTAGGGCTCGAATTCTCTTGCATTTATGCTGATTTTGAAAACAGTTAAGGTGAGGATGGGCTTGGGGTGCCATCGAGGAGAGTTGAAACCTGCTTTGCTATTTCTACATGAGGAGGCTATAGGAAGCTATAGGAAGCTTGTAAATGCTACAGGAAGACCGAGAAACTACTATAGGAAGCCTAAAAGGGTGAAGGAACATTGTCAAGGGTTGAATTGGCCTCCAATTGATTATCTTTATCCCAGGCCATGTGGTAAAAAGTAAGTGGACCCTCTCCTTCATCTATCGATAACTTGCATGTTGGTGCACCCTAAACTCTATAGGAAATATTAGTCATTTGGTGAATTGAAAGAACTTGTTTGGCTATAGATTAGAGGGAATACAAAATTATTATCAGTTAGAGATTTTAACCCTATACTTCCATTGAATTACACATTGGATCTACTGCAAGAATAATTTCTCCTTCACTTAGTTTAAAACATAGAAAATAGATGGGGGGAGGATTCAATAGAAGAGAGCCCTCAAACACTAAAAGAATCCATGTCCACCCTCTTGTTTTAGACATTTTTAGATGACATTAGTGGCTAGGATTCTTTGAACTATTGAGGGATATGATGATGACATTTCATATGAATTTTCCATGGCCTTGAACTTTTAAACATAAGTTAGATCCACCACTTTGTTGATGGGATTATCTATTTCCATCAGTCCTGAGCTAATTAGTAGGGTGACATCCCTACCCCTAGGGATCCAATGCAAAAGAGAAAAAAAACCACCAGTTCCATTACTAAAAATAACTTCTTTACCACAAATGAAAAGCCTATTGAAGAAAAGAATGGAGTTAGGAGGGAAATCCTACCCTATCCCTGGGATGAGGTGGCCTACCATATCCTAAAATACATCTCAAGTGAGTGGAGGTTGAGTGAATTCTAATGATACCATTTTAGATTACTCCATGAACTAAGGTTTCAAACAAAATTTCCCCTAGTTCAAAGTCTTAGTGTACCATACTTCCTCCTATAGTCCATCAAGGATAGGATTCAAAAAGTGAGAGAGGGAAAACACCAACACCTAGGACACCATGTCCTCATCAAACTGATAGTGGTGGATTCCTTGAGAAAACTAAGGATCCCTGTCCTTTGGTCCAAATTCATTGATATCGATAGAGATACCTTCATTAACACTCATACCCTCACACCAGGTGAGACCCCAACCACTAGTGTTGGAGGAAGAGAGAGAAAGGAAGAAGAAGAAGACGGGGCTCAGGAAGAAGAGGAAGGAGAGACATATGTAGAGAATATAGAGGAAGAACTATAGGAAGAGGTAGGAAAAGAGAAAGATGATGAGGAAAAGTAGGAGAAACATGAAAAACCAAGCCCTGAGAAAACTATTGAATCTAGAGAAGAAGGGGTATCCCCAGAGAAAGCAAGTTTGTCTCCAGGACCCAATGAAAAAGAGGTAGTTTCCACCTTATCTCCCTTCAGCACCCCAATCAAACCCAAAAAGAAAAGGAAAAGGGAATATCCTCTCTACTTTAAGACCAAAAACAACATGAGGATCAAGAAATGGAGGCCTAAAAGGCCCCTATCACAATTGAAGGGTCCCCAATTAAGAAAGAGGAGGTAGGGCTCACTGAAATAAAAGTTAAGGAAGTAACCTATGTTGAAAACATATCAAAGACTCCTATAGCATATGTAAGGAGGCCCACCACCATATCAACCTCCTTTAAACAACCCAAGGCATATAGCCCCCTCCAACAAAAAGTATAGGGGAAGCTACATGAGGAACAAAGCATGCTACAGGAAAAACAAAGTGTGCTACAAGAAGAATAGAAGGTGCTACATGAAGCGAAGATTGAGCAACACGAGGGGCATAACGTAACACAACAACTACATTAGTGGGAAGCTTCCCCAAAGACATTTGAGAAGGACTTCCCAAAGATCTAGGAGCCTAGTTTGAGCTCCTATTATAAATTCATTGAACGAGGGAGAGTTATTCCCCAAACAATTGTAATTCCACTTTTATTTGAACTAGAAGCAGAAAGAGGAACAACCCACAGATGGATGCATATTTCTAAGTCCAAAAGGTGGAATATGTGGGCCTCATGGAAGAGAAAGTCCTTGAAATGGGCAAATAGTTAAGTGAGATGAGAGAGAAAGAGTGCACAATGAAGGAACGATTATAGACAGAAAATAGATGGTTGAGGGAGAAGCTGCAGGAGAAGGAAACCCAACTGGCCATAGTGGAAAGCCTCTCCATGGAGGAATTAGAGTGCATGCAACCATCCAAATATTATGCACTCTTTCTTTAAGAATAGTGGATACAATTCCAAATACATACCCTAGCACAACATGGATCAATGCCATTTCAATATTAGAAACAATTCATTGAATTATGTGACCAAAGTAGCTTAGAAGACAGAGAAAAACTGGTTGAGTTCTACATGCATAATCTCATCTTGACTGATATGACTATTTGGGGTCCCAATGAAAAGTTGGGTGACATGCAACTGATGGCCCTAACATCTTGGTGACTCATGAGGAGGCCAGAGCCGAGGAGGTAAGAAAAGTAATGGAAATGGAAGAGAAAAAACCACTGCATACCAAGGAAGAGAATATAAACCCGATGACTTTCATTGGAAAACATGACATCATATCCAATGATGTTGATATAGCACCGAAACACATTTCCACCTACGAGAAGGCCATCTCACATTTTGAAGACACACTCAGGCTATTAGGGATAGAAAGATAGCAACTATGCCAAAGAATATGGAATTCCTTACCCCTAATCTCTAGATCAGGTAGTATCACTTTGTGGAAAGGTTCAGGAATTCATTGGAAAGGACACCCCTATACAAAATACTCATGCAAAGATTAAAAATCAACTAGATTGAACTCAAGCTCAGTCCACCCTTGTTGCTAGGCCTATAGGAAGGAATAAATGAAGAAGAGGAGAGGAAGCAGTGGTAATCTGAGGAGCCTTGGCATGTTAGACAGGCCACCAAAGCCATCAAAGACATGGAAATAGGTGGTTGAGTGGCTCAAAGGATGAAAAATAACTTGAGTAGGGGGGTGATGATGAGTCTCATCAATAGGTGTTGAGCCTCCATTTTGTCTAGATTTTCATTCTTTTTGCTGAAAAACACTTATTGCATTCAGAGGTAATGTGTTATTGTTATATGAATTTTCTTTGTTTTGATGATTTGAAGCGATTTTATGTGAAATTAGGACTAATAATAAGTTATCCTTATGGTAGGTGCATAATTATTTTTCTAACAGTAGTTCGTATTCTAATAGTGAAAATTTTGTTCTCACCTCCACTTTTTTCATATATCAAGTTGTCATGATGGAAAAAGAGCATATAGGTTTTGAAGAGAATAGGTTCAAGATGGTGACATGTTCCCTTAATCACACCTGAGTCTTCAAAGAATGCGTAGAGCTAAGGTCAAAGCACATGGTCAAACTATTTCTAGAAGCCACAAAGGTTGTTAAAAGTTTCATACTCTCATAACGTTTATGACGAAGATTTCATGCTCGTCACTGGTCATTATGATTATATGGAAACTCTATATTAATATGAATCCAGTTGATAGTCAAGTCTCTTATTTTCATGCAGGAGTTGGTTTTAAAATCTAAAATTATAGCTGCTAATAACCTTCGATCTGAGTAACTCAGAGGCATCATTGTTATAAATATGAATGCCGTGAAATATACAAAAAAAGAGAAGATTAAGATTTATAATTGTATTTTGATAGACAGAGGTCGACTTTGTAAAGAGAGGGAGGAGCCTGCATGCCCAGTGGGATGATCCCTAGAGGGGACCACTGGAACGATGCTCTGCATGATTCTACACTGATGTAACAGGGCTTCGAAATTAATACAAAATGGCATCTGGATTATATTCCTAGTTTTCCTTTCAACCTTTTGAGATTGTGATTTAACTGTTGCAAGGGAAACAAGCTAGGTGGTTTGGGCCCACCAGCTAGTCTATTGCCCCATACCTCCTAGGATTTTTTTTGCATTCTATTTTGACAAATGCATAGTGTGTAAGTGTGAGTAACTCTTCTTTATGCTTTGATCATTTGATATTTGTAATTTCATTCCACAGTTCTTTTTCATTGCTATGATCATTTGAGTTTGATTAATGATGTCATTGTTTTATTGGAATGTATTTCTGTGAAGACTAAGACAGAGTATACGTAATGAATGGTTCCTTACTGCATATCTAATTTTTATTACAAATTAAGTGTGATACTTGCCTTGATCTCATTTGCTGCATAACAGGGATACCATGGCTTTCTAAGAGTTCTAGTTTATTTAACTCATCATGTAGCATTCATGAATACCTTAAAACCATTATTTGAGATATGAAAATGATCCTCGCACTCACTCCTGAAATCTTAATAATAAAATGCTAAGCTTAGCATGAGGAGAGATTGTAATCTTATTTTATTGGCAAAGTGAAGTTCTCACATAATTCTTAGAATGTCTTAAGGTTAAATTTTTTTATTGATATTCCTTCATGCTGCTTTAAGCAATACACATACTTGTAGAATATTTTTGTGATGAAGAGAAAGTACTTAATGATTTTATAAAATCAGGGTGAGATTGAAAGCAGTAGGAAATGTATTTATCGTATTTGTTACTATTTCAAACTTTCCTTACAGTTGAGTACTAAATTGTCTCCAGATAAGTAGTGCATATATAGTCTAGATTCCTTTTAAAGAATTCAATGGTTTTATAAGATTAGTTGGAATTAAGTAGCTTCATGCTTCCTAGTTTTAATTCATGCTTTCCATTTTTTCAACTTATCACGTAATCCTTTGAGAGGTTTTGAAAATTAAATGACATTATTTATTTTTTGAATGGTTTGTTAGTTTGAGTGGAATCTACATTCCCTTGTCCCATAGACAAATGAGGTAGACTTTCTACAGGAGTCACTCAACCTAGAAGAGGAGCCTGAAGTAGATTCACATTGCGTTTACTTTTCTTTGAAGAATCTTGTTCCTTTTTTTGAATAATGCCTTTGAATTGTTCAAGAGCTTGATTTTTATTCCACAAATCCCTCAGGACTTCTTCTGGCATATATTTTGCTACACATCTAAGTTTACCATCCCAGATTGGCAATTTAAATGTTGGTGTAAATCTTGCATTTATACCACTCGACATTTTGGCATTCTTTCCAGGGAGGCGTTGTAGGATAAGGCCTCAACAATTTGTCATGCTTTTCCCTTTCCTTCGCAAATGAATTTTTAGATTCGTGTGATTCCCCTTGCTTGCTAAAGCATACTGGATGGTATTGCCAGAGAGCTCACAAGCCTGGTTTGTTTTCCGTTACTGCAATTCAGTATTTAAGAGTGACTTTTTTTACTACAAAGTGTGATGCGTGGTTTGTTTTCCTTTACTACAAGCAATTTTTTAGTGTGATTTTATTCACTCAAATGAGTTTTTTTAATTTCTGGTTAATTTATTTGGAAACTAGCTTTTAGGTGATTCGCTTGCTAAGCTTACAATCTTGGTTTGTTTCTTTTAATTGCAATTGAACTTCTGAGTTAGTGTGTTTCTATTTTTATAGTGCTATAAGAACCCCCCACTTTAAATCCATGTGCTAACAAGATCTTCCAGCTGGTAGGAAAAATTCCAAGTAGTTTGATGCTACTCCAAGAGCTATCTCAAATCCTAGCAAAAGCTGGGGTCTCTGCTTCTCAAGAAGAACACATTCTGGTAGCAATTATAAATAGACCTATTGCCCCAGAAATAAAGAACCATGAGGATCCAAAAGATTTTTCCAGGGAAACTGAAGAATTATAGATCACGTTTTATGAGGAGAAACCATCAAAAGTAGAGATTAAAGAGCACCCACCATACTTATCATCAGATCCACCATGCACTTTAGGAGACAAGTAAAGAAATTTGGAGGACTTGTATGATGACCAATAATATATGGATCCCATTAAATATTGGTTTCAGATGACTATTAGTATCCACTCCTCCTTTATCATTCGACAATTTGTAGCATCACATCAGTTATTGCAGTTGGATCCTCATGTTCTGGTATATTCTCGAATATACTTTTCAAATTTGAACAAGTGTAATATTATCCTCTTGTTTCACACATGGTTGCATTGGAAGTACTCCTATACTTAAGAGGAAGTCTTCCGCTTCTTAGGGTGGAGTAGGGTACAAGAATAAATCAATGCCATGAATAAAGATGTTACAACAACTCTATTAGGGCTCTGACTTGCAAAGTATGGCCATTGAAACTGCTTTAATCCACATTGGTTGTTAACACACACATCTATGGTAAGTCTTGTTGAGTATCATTCACTCTGATATCTCATGATTTTGTGAAAGTGACCATGATTAATCACTCTAATGAGTTGTCATATGAGATATGTATTTTCAGTTTCCTTTAGAAGCTATCATTCGAAAACCTCCTATGGTGGATCACTCTTGTAAAGATTGTTGAGTTGCATTATATTCTTTCCACGACTAGCCTCCCTAGTTAACTAGTGGGTTAGATGGGGGCAAAGCCCCCCCTGTCCAAGAGGTTTGAGGGGGGTGGGTAGCCCCCATCTACAGGGTTTGGGGCAGTGCCCCGGGGAAATTTTTTTGGAACCTATATTAGGTTGGGCGGACCTACCTATGGTTTTGTGCATGGTTTTTGCACATGATTTTGGACATGATGGTTTTCAGTCCATGGTATTGGACGCTTCTACATGTATAAATATGTATTGTAACATTGAAAGGAACATAGTGAAAAATCAATATGGTAGTCTCAGTTTTTGGATCCAGGGGGAAATCTCTGTGTTTATGTGTTTTATGTGTTATGCTCTCACATTGTTTATTTTTTGTGTTTTAGAATTTGTATGTAGGTAATTTTTGTAGGGGGTTAAAAAATACATTTGGTATCAAAGTTTTTTTCGCTTCAAGGGAACACCTTTATTACTGAGGGGTTTCGCTTGGGCCTGTGGTAGACCCTGTTTAGTGGGAGATCTACAGGATCGGTTCTGGTGGTGAAAGAAGATGGAGAGCAGTGGAAAGATAGAGATCGATAAATTTAATGGTTAGAGTTTTGAGTTATGGAAACTCAAGATGAAGAATCTGTTGGTAGAGAAAGATCAATGGATTGTGGTAGATCGGGGTAGTAAACCAATGAGAGTCTCTGATGAAGAATGGAAGAAGTTGGATCGGAAGGAAAAGAGCATAATACAATTGTGTGTCTCAAATTCAATATTTCTAAATTTATGAGGGGAATATATGGCTAAGGCTTTGTGGGTCAAGTTAGGAACTTTGTACCAATCTAAGTCTCTGGTGAATAAATTGTTCCTACAAAAAAAGTTCTATAACCTGAGGATAAAAGATGGAGACTCGGTGACAGAGAATCTAAAGGAATTTAATACTATGGTAACTCAGTTATTATCTGTTGATATTAAAATTTCAGATGAAGATAAGTGCATCAGTTTGTTGTGTTCTCTACCATATTCATGGGATAGTCTCGTTATTGCAATAGGTAGCAATGTAACTGCCTTGTAGTTTGATGAGATAGTCCCATCCTTGCTGATGGAGGAGATGAGACATAAACATATGGAGAGATGGAATGGTGATGCCTTGTCTATACGAGGATGGTCCCAAAACGGAAAAAAAAAAAAAGTCATCGAGAGGGAGATCTAAATCTAGAGGGAGATCTAAATCTCCAGCAAAACCTATAAGGTGGTGTGCTGGAAATGCAGAAAAGAAATGCACTACAAAAGGGACTCTAAATCAAAACCACCTAGCAAAGGAAAGGGATCTGATGATGCTGTAAGTTGGTGTGCTGGAAATGCGGAAACGAAATGCACTACAAAAGGGACTATAAATCTAAAGCACCTAGCAAAGGAAAGGGATCTAATGATTCTCTTTCTGCAGAGGCGAAAACCACCTCAGATGAAGGTGGGGATGTTTACTTAGCTTCTTCAAGTATCCATGTAGATCATGAGCCATGGTTGATTGACTCACGTGTATCCTTTCACTTCACTCCCCATAGAGAGTGGTTCTGCGAGTATGAGAAATATGATGGTGGTGATGTCTTCTTGGGGGATGACAACAAGGCTAGAATCATTGGTCACGGAAAATTTAAGCTGAAGTTACAAGGTGGAAGGATTAGAACACTTTTGGGTGTTTTGCATATTATTGCATTAGACATAAATCTTATTTCTATAAGCAAGCTGGATGATGCAAGTGTAAAAATAGTGTTCGAGAAAGATACCTACAAGATGGTTCGGGGAGCACTAGTATTGATGTAGGGAGTACGGATTGGAACTCTGTATAAGCTGCAAGGTAGCCCTGTTATTGATAGGTGCAATAGTTTTGTGGTTCATGAAAGTGGAGCAGAAAATCTAGTGGTCTCTGGAGAAAAGACCATGCTATGGCATCAAAGTCTTGGACATATTGGAGAGAAGGGCCTTCGAATACTTCATGGTAAAGGTATGGTAGAAGGTATGACTAATATCTTTCTCGATCTTGATTTATGTGAAAGTTGTGTATATGGGAAGAAGAATCAGGTGAGTTTCCCTATGGTGGTAAGAGGATGAAACAAATATTAGAGCTCGTGCACAGTGATGTGTTTGGACCTATGAATGTTCCATCACTGGGTAAGTCTATGTACTATGTATCATTTATAGATGACTTCTCAAGGAATACATGCATATATTTCCTCAAGAAAAAATCTAAAGTCTTTGATATGTTTAAAGAATTTAAGGCTCTGATGGAAAACTAGACAAAGAAGAAGCTAAAGGAGCTAAGGAGAGATAATGGTGGAGAGTTTTGCAGCAAGTAATTTGAAGAATTTTGTAAGAAGTTTGATATAGCACAACAAAAGACTACTCCATACAAACCTAAGTAAAATGGAGTTGCAGAAAGAATGAACAAGACATTGATGGAAAGGGAAAGAAGCATGCTTAGTGGTGCTGGGTTAGGACAAGAATTCTGGGAAGAGGTTGTGGAGACATCATGTTACCAGGTCAACAGATCACCTTCATTAGCGTTGGAATATAAGACTCCACAAGAGTTATGGACTGGTAAGAAACCATCTCTTTCACATCTAAGGGTATTTGGATGTGGTGCATATGTACATGTTCCAAACGAGAAAAGAACAAAGTTGGATAGTAAATATTAAAAGTGCATCTTTATTGAGTATAAGGATGGTTTAAAGGGTTATAAGCTTTGGAACCCAGTAACAAGGAAGGTTGTGTACAACTGAGATGTGTTGTTCAGAGACGTGAAAAATGTTATTAAACATGAAGTCCCATCAAAGGAACCTGAGAAGATAGAGTTTGAGCTAAAGGAGGAAGAATTGGACTCTACAATAGTAGAGGAATCAGATGAAGAGCCACAAACTCCAGTTGTGAGAAGATGAGTTCGAGAAAGAAGGTAGCCAGAAAGGTATAATCCATCTGCTTTCTGTTCAAATTTTGCTTTATCTATTACTGATGATGATCCTAGAATTGTGAAGGAAGCAGTAGATTCAAAGGATGGAAAACTATGGAAAGAAGCCATGGTTGATGAAATGGCATCTTTGCAGAAAAATGAGCCTTGGGATTTGGTGGAGTTGTCGGCTGGAAGGAAACTGATTGGTAGAAAATGGGTGTTCAAGAATAAGACAAATGTAGAAGGAAATGTGGAGAAATACAAAGCTTGATTGGTAGCAAAAGCTTATTCCCAGGTGTCGGGAATTGATTTTGGTGATATTTTTTTCTCCTTGTTTCCAAGTTAGCTTCTATTAGATTACTTTTATTTGTTTCTGTTGCTTTTGATTTTGAGGTAGAACAACATTTCTCCACGAGGATATGGAAGAGGAGATCTACATGAAGCAGCCTGAAGGCTTTGCGGTGAAAGGTAAGAAATAACTGGTGTACAAGTTAAAGAAGTCCCTGTATGGGTTAAAACAGTCACCAAGGATGTGGTATCAGAAATTAGATACATTTAAACAAGGACTTGGCTTCACCAGAAGCAAAGCAGATCATTGTGGGTATTTTAAATTAATTGGTGACCATGTTATCTATTTGGTCTTATATGTGGATGATATGTTGCTAGTTGTAAATGACAAAGAAATTATGCAGGATTTAAAGACCCAATTGTGCTCCAAATTCAACATGAAAGATCTTGGTGCTGCAAACTATATTTTGGGCATAAAAATTAAGAGAGATCGAGAAAAAGGAAGCTCTGGTTAAACCAGAGGAAGTATGTTGAGACAATACTACAGAGGTTTAATATGAAGGATAGTAAATCAGTGAAGGTTCCTATTCCTATAGGTGTGAAGTTATTTGCTGAACAGTGTCCCAAGACACAAGAAGAGGAAGAGGACATGTCCCGTGTTCTATATGAAAGTGCAGTTGATAGCCTGATGTATGCAATGGTCTATACTAGACCAGACATTGCACATACAGTGGGAGTATTGAGCAGGGTTATGTCAAAACCAGGGAAGGAGCATTGGACAATAGTGAAGCAAGTTCTCAGGTATTTGTGTGACACTATTGATTATGGCTTGTGCTATCAAGGAAGACCAGGATTGGACAGAGTTTTGGATATTCGTGGCTTTGTTGAAGCAGACTAGGCTGGAGATCTGGATCAAAGAATATCTACAAGTAGGTATGTGTTTAACCTATACGGAGGTGTAGTCAATTGGATGAGTAAGAAACAATCTATAGTGGCACTATCAACTACAGAGGCAAAATACATGGCATCCACTCATGCAAGCAAGGAAACGGTTTGGTTGTAGAGATTGTGTTCAAGTATGGGGTTGGTACAGGGAGCTATAGGGATAGATTGTGACATCCAAAGTACAATTTTCTTGGCAAAGAACCTTGCTTACCATTCAATAATGAAGCACATTGATGTTCAATATCACTTTGTGAGTGATATGATAGAAGACAAGAAGATGTTGCTTGTAAAGATGGATACTTTGAAGAATACTGCAGATGCATTGAAAAAATATGTGAGCTCTGAGAAGTTATCTTGGTGTAGATAAAGAATGGGTGTTGCAGGGCTGGATAAATGACTAAGCTCTCTTCTGAGCCCCTTGTGGAAATAAAACAAAAAGTGGGAGAATGTTGGGTTGTGTTATATTCTTTCCATGACTAGCCCCCTCGTTAACCGAGGGGTTAGAGTTGGGGGGGGGGGGGGG
>APFE030173156.1:0-10598 GCA_000404065.3 Pinus taeda | reverse complement strand
TCTGGTGAATAAACTGTTCCTACGGAAAAAGCTGTATAACCTGAGGATGAAAGATGGAGACTCAGTGACAGAGCATCTAAACGCATTTAATAATGTGGTAAGTCAGTTAGCATCTGTTGATATTAAAATTTCAGATGAAGATAAGTGCATCAGTTTTTTGTGTTCTCTACCAGATTCGTGGAATAGTCTAGTTATTGCAATAGGTAACAATGCAACTGCCTTGCAATTTGATGAGATAGTCTCATCCTTGCTAACGGAGGAGATGAGATGGAAAAATATGGAGAGCCAGAATGGTGCTGCCTTGTCTGTACAAGGACAGTCCTAGAACAGAAACAAAAATAAGTCATCGGGTCGGAGATCTAAATCTCTAGGAAAACCTGTAAAGCTGGTGTGCTGGAAATGCGGAAAGGAAGGGCACTACAAAAGGGACTGTAAATCTAAAGCTCCTGATAAAGGAAAGGGATCTGATGATACTCCTTCTGCAGAGGTGAAAACCACCTCAGATGAAGGTGGGGATGTGTACTTGGCTTCTTCAAGTACACATGTAGATCATGAGGCATTCTTGATTGACTCAAGTGCATCCTTTCACTTCACTCCCCATAGAGAATGGTTCTGCGAGTATGAGAAAAATGATGGTGGTGATGTCTTCTTAGGGGGATGACAAGAAGGCTAGAATCATTGGTCGTGGAAAAGTAAAGTTGAAGCTACAAGGTGGAAGGGTTAGAACACTTCCAGGTGTTCTACATATTCCTGCATTAGCTAGAAATCTAATTTCTGTTAGCAAGCTAGATGATGCAGGTATAGAAATAGTGTTCGAGAAGGATACCTGCAAGATGGTTCGGGGAGCACTGGTATTGATGCAAGGAGTTCGGATTGGAACTCTGTACAAGCTGCAAGGTAGCACTGTTATTGATGGGTGCAACAGTTCTGTGGTTCTTGAAAGTGGAGTAGAAAATCTAGTGGTCTCTGGAGAGAAGACCATGTTGTGGCGTCAAAGGCTTGGACATATTAGAGAGAAGGGCCTTCGAATACTTCATGGTAAAGGTATGGTAGAAGTATGAGTAATAGCTCTCTGGATTTTGATTTCTGTGAAAATTGTGTATATGGGAAGCAGAATCGGGTGAGTTTCCCCTCTGGTGGTAAGAGGACGAAACAAATATTAGAGCTTGTGCACAGTGATGTGTTTGGACCTGTGAAAGTTCCATCACTGGGTAAGTCTGTGTACTATGTATCATTGATAGATGACTTCTCAAGGAATACATGGATATATTTCCTTAAGAATAAATCTGAAGTCTTTGACAGGTTTAAAGAATTTAAGGCTCTGGTGGAAAATCAGACAGAGAGGAAGATAAAGGTGCTGAGGACAGATAATGGTGGAGAATTCTGCAGCAAGGAATTTGAAGAATTTTGTAAGAAGTGTTGTATAGCACGGCAGAAGACTACTCCATATACACCTCAGCAAAATGGAGTCGCAGAAAGAATGAACAAAACGTTGATGGAAAAGGCAAGAAGCATGCTCAGTGGTGTCGGTTAGGACAGGAATTCTGGGCAGAGGCGGTGGATACTGCATGTTACTTGGTCAACAGGTCACCTTCATCAGCGTTGGAGGATAAGACTCCACAAGAAGTATGGACTGGTAAGAAACCCTCTCTTTCACATCTGAGGGGATTTGGATGTGATGCATATGTACATGTTCCAAAGGAGAAACGAACCAAGTTGGATAGTAAATCTGAAAAGTGCATCTTTATTGGGTATAAGGATGGTTTAAAGGGTTATAAGCTTTGGAACCCAGTCACACGGAAGGTTGTGTACAGCGAGATGTCGTGTTTAGAGAGGTGAAAGATGTTATCAAACATGAAGTCCAACCAAAGGAACCTGTGAAGATAGAGTTTGAACTAAAGGAGGAAGAATCAGACTCTGTAGCAGAGGAGGAATCAGAAGATGAAGAGCCACAAACTCTGGGTTTGAGAAGATTAGTTCGAGAAAGAAGGCAGCCAGAAAGGTATAGTCCATCTGCTTTTTGTTCAAATTTTGCTTTGTCTGTTACTGCTGATGATCCTAGAATTTTGAAGGAAGCAGTAGATTCAGAGGATGGCAAACTCTAGAAAGAGGCCATGGTTGATGAAATGGCATCTTTGCACAAAAATGAGGTTTGGGATTTGGTAGAGTTGTCGGCTGGAAGGAAACCCATTGGCAGCAAATGGGTGTTCAAGAAGAAGACAAATGCAGAAGGGAAGGTGGAGAAATACAAATCTCGGTTGGTAGCAAAAGGTTATTCCCAGGTGTCTGGAATTGATTTTGGTGATATTTTTTCTCTTGTTTCCAAGGTAAGTTCTATTAGATTACTTTTATTTGTTGCTGCTGCTTTTGATTTTGAAGTAGAACAGATGGATGTGAAGACAACATTTCTTCACAGGGATTTGGAAGAGGAAATCTACATGAAGCAACCTGAAGACTTTGAGGTGAAGGGTAAGAAAGGATTGGTATGCAAGTTAAAGAAGTCTATGTATGGGTTAAAACAGTCACCAAGGATGTGGTATCAGAAATTTGATACATTTATATGGGGACTTGGCTTCACCAAAAGCAAAGCAGATCACTATGTGTATCTTAAATTAATTGGTGACCGTGTTATTTATCTAGTCTTATATGTGGATGATATGTTGCTGGTTGGAAATGACAAAGAAATTATCCTGGATTTGAAGACCCAATTGTCCTCCAAATTCGACATGAAAGATCTCGGTGCTGCAAACCATATTTTGGGCATGGAAATTAAAAGAGATCGGGCAAAGAGGAATCTCTGGTTAAACTAGAGGAAGTATGTCGAGACAATATTGCAGAGGTTTAATATGCATGATAGTAAACCGGTGAAGGTTCCTATTCCTGTAGTGTGAGGTTATCTGCTGAACAGTGTCCCAAGACAAAAGAAGAGGAAGAGGACATGTCCCGTGTTCCATATGCAAGTGCAGTCAGTAGCTTGATGTATGCCATGGTCTGCACTAGACTAGACATTGCACATGTAGTGGGAGTATTGAGCAGGTTTATGTCAAACCAGGAAAGGAGCATTGGACAGCAGTGAAGCAGGTTTTCAGGTATTTGCGTGGCACTAGTGATTATGGTTTGTGCTACCAAGGAAGACTAGGATTGGACAGAGTGTTGGATATTCGTGGCTTGTTGATGCAGACTGGGTTGGAGATCTAGATCAGAGAAGATCTACAAGTGGGTATATGTTTAACCTATTTGGAGGTGCAGTCAGTTGGATGAGTAAGAAACAATTGTAGTGGCACTATCAACTACAGAGGCAGAGTACATGGCAGCCACTCATGCAAGCAATGAAGCAGTTTGGTTGTAGAGATTGTGTTCAAGTATGGGGTTAGTACAGGGAGCTATAAGGATAGACTGTGACAGCCAAAGTGCAATTTTCTTGGCAAAGAACCCCGCATATCATTCAAAGAGAAAGCACATTGATGTTCAGTATCACTTTGTGAGTGATATGATAGAAGACAAAAAGGTGTTGCTGGTAAAGGTGGACACTTTGAAGAATACTGCAAAAACATTAACAAAATCTGTGAGCTCTAAGAAGTTCTCTTGGTGTAGAGAGACAATGGGCGTTTCAGGGCTGGACAAATGACTAAGCTCTCTTGTGGCCCCTTGTGGAAAGAAAACAACAAGTGGGAGAATGTTGGGTTGTGTTATATTCTTTCCACGACTAGCCCACGTAGTTAACCGAGGGGTTAGAGGGGGGGTCACAAAGGGTTTGAGGCATACCTGTAACCCCACTTTATGGGCTCCGAGGTAGCGCCCCAGAAAATTTTAGTTTTGGACCGTTTTGTGCATGATTTTCACACATGTTTTTGGATGCGATGGTTTTCGATCCATGGTATTGGACGCGATGGTTTTTCGGTCCATAGTATTGGATGCTTTGGCATGTATAAATATGTATTATAACATTGAAAGGAACATAATGAAAAATCAAGTTGGTAATCCCAATTTTTGGATCCAGGTGAAAATCTCTGTGTAAATGTGTTTTATGTGTTATGCTCTCGCATTGTTTATTTTATGTGTTTTAGAATTTGTATGCAGGTAATTTCTATACGGGGTTATTTTTTATCCCAAC
The DNA here is from genome assembly GCA_000404065.3 of Pinus taeda. Lineage (NCBI taxonomy): Eukaryota > Viridiplantae > Streptophyta > Pinopsida > Pinales > Pinaceae > Pinus > Pinus taeda. The sequence goes on along the minus strand of APFE030173156.1, from coordinate 6,484 downwards.
TCACAACAAGGAAATCTAGAGCACAATCACCCATTACAAAAACAAATATGGAAGAATTGTACCAAAACAATCTCTTATTTCAAAGGTAGAAAATCACGATCTATTACTTTATTTATGAGGCATTCATGTTGGCATAATCAAACAAGGTCTTTAAATTAATATAGGTCTCATGATTTTTAAGGCCCATTGTAGCATGGTCCTTGCCTTTTGTATTGTACCATGGTCCTTTCTTTTGATGATATTTTTCATGTCCTTCAAGATTTGTCAAACAAATATTAAATAGTGTTATATGCTATCCCTTACGACATTTCCTTTGCAACATTTGGTGCAATTGCTAGTTATATGTTATTATAATATTAGGCTATTATAATATCATTATGTTATTATGTCAATAGGCATGTTTATTTTGGAGTTGGGATTCTATAATATTAATTTAATTATCAATAATTATTAGGTGTATGGTAGGGATAAAAAACTTCCATGGAATATTCTTAAATATATTTAGCAGTATACACAAATCAACCATTGAGATTTATCTGCAAAGTAGTTATGCTCTTTTTTCTTATTTAATTAAATTGGTTAATTAAAAAAAATGTCAATGAACAAGTGACATATGAAATGAGTTATGGTTTTTTGGGGATACATTATTGATAATCCATGGTATTGTAATGAAATCTATCTATAGATTAAGAATCTTCATAGTAAAGTTGGATTAATCTCCATATATAGGAACCTTGTTGCATGTTTTTTCAAATGTATATATTTTTAACTTATATATTAATTATTTCAATAATAATAATAACTTAGAATAAAGTCATAATTTAGTTATCTCTATAATTTCTAAAATTTCAACAACATATGTATTTTGAAGTAAGTGCTTTTATGTTTATTATGGATTTGATTCCTATATGCATTTATTAGCCATCTAATTTATAGGGCTAGGTTAATTATCAATATATTAATAATTGCACCCACTCTATAGCCCAATATGGAAGAGATGTTGTAGTGTTTGTAAATAAAGTGTTAAATCAAAAATAAAAATAGTAAAACATAATGTCGACTCAATTAAAAAGTAATTAAAATGATATATTGACATTTGTCATAAGTTCAATTGGAATTATAGCATTTAGAAAAGGATAAATGGAGGTTGGAAAACTTACTATCGGCTTCAAAAACAATTGTAAGTTGGTCGATCTTTGGATTTGAGATAAAAATTTATCCTCTTTAAGACTATCCCACATTAAAATCATGGCTATGACCAGGTATATTATGTATAAGAAGAATGAATACAACATGGACACCAAGAGGTTTCCTAAAATTGCTTTTAACTCTAGCCAAAACCTCCACTTTTGGCTCAAGCAAGGGTGACATAAGGATGTTGATTCTTGCATAGACCACGGGGGGATAACGGAGGAGATCATCTTGCAAAATCTAGATAATAATAAAAATATTATTACTTCCAAATTTAAGAAGAAATTGTGGGGGTGACATAAGGATGCTTAGTCTTGCATAGACCATTGGGGGATAAAGAAGGAGATCATCTTGCAAAATCTAGATAATAATAAAAATATTATTACTTCCAAATTTAGGGAGAAATTGTGAGGAAATAAAGAGTTGGAGGGAAAAATGATAGTGTGATATTATAAAAAGATGATTAACCTCAATCTTCAAAACCAAAAGTATATTTCTGTTTTGACTAGCTTCTCGAAAAAAATGTACATTGCCAAGATACAAATTAATTATGAGCTTCATAGTGAAACTAGGCATTGGTCAGTTCCCAAAATGGCGTGAGATGAAAGAGTTTGTCACTTGTGTTAAAAGGGTTGAAGATGAAAAGCACTTTCTCATAGATTGTCCTTCTTATACTCACATTAGATCTATTTTTTAAAATATTGTCACACTACCAACCTTCTTGACCCTTTAATTCAACAAAACTATAGTGATATGGAAATGCTTCTCTCACTTCTTTTTTAGTATAAAAATAATATGCTTATGAATTCTAATTAATCTTCCCTTAAGGTCCGATAAACCATATAAGTTTTAGTGGATATTAATCATCATTGTAATTTTGTTTTTATTGATAAAATTTAAAAACTCATAACATGCATATCACATTAAAATAAATTTAAATAATAATGATTCTTATGCTTAACCATGGTATTTCAAAACATATAATTGTTAAAACTATACAAATTTATAAACATAGGCCAACCCACAAATATACTCACTTCAAAAAAAAATCTAAGGATCTAAGCCATCACAACAATATTCATCAAGGCAACATAGTCCAACATGCCATTTGTAGAGATTTGGACCACCCAAAATAAACTCAATTAGAAATTTCACTAATATTATATACAACTAGGAATATCTCTATATAATATAAATAGTAATTATAAATTAAAATCCATTTTACCATATCAATTAAATTGATATATATAATCATGAGTCGCTGGGAAGAATAATTGAGATTATAACCTGTCTAAGTACCTTATTTGTAAGTAACATGATAAACTTTGATGTAATGGATGGAACATGTATATTCATTTATATGTGAACCAAAAAAAGAGATGTGAATTTCATTTAAATATAAATATTATTATTAGGAACCATACTATATCATTTAAATTTAAATTTTTTTTGCATTCAAAAAGAGGTTTTTATATCTTAAGAGAATTGATCCCTTTAAATTTTGGTTCCTCAGAAGCACTCTCCAGCCAGGTATTGTAAAAGATGTTAGTCTTGTTGTGTTATGTAACATTTTGATTTGGTCAATTACATAAATTTATATAAAATAAATTTATTATAATTATAATTATTAATTAGAAAAATTGATTTACATTTACATAAAATAAAATAAATAATTATAATTTATGCTGATCGTAGAATTTTGTTATCCATATTTGATTATGAGATTGTTTTCGGATTAATCTCACTCATTGAGATTGTTTTCCTGTAGGAAGCTAGAGAAGCCATTGAAATTTTAGAGGATGCTATTAATCTAAACCGTGGTAGTTTCGCCCATTTCTTATTGATTTTACTTTATTTTAAAATATTTCTAAACTAATTGTTAAGATATATTAAACTTATCTAATATTAATATCCTATATGTATTTCTTATACTATATTATATATTATTTTGATTTAATTCAATTAAAAAAAATAAAATAAGAATTGATCAATTAATCAATTAATTCAACAACTAATTCCTCTTCGCTAACTGCTAACTCCTGACAGCTAATTCATAATTGCTAATTCCCAGCCTAATGCATCTTTACTATTTAAATTTATGGATACATTGATTCTTTACTATTTAAATTTATGGATAGATTGATTTTTCACGTTTGTCCTGAGGATGAACTACATTAGACAGTTTGAAAGAGAAGGTAGACGAGGATACTTTGGCCATAGCCCGGACAGAATTACATATTAAATTACAAATTGAAACAATGTGTCTCATAGAAGCAACAAGGTTGGGGAAACTAACTGAGAATAAAGGAAGGTTGATCCGAATAAAGGTGAGCTCTACTGACCATAAGTATGACATACTTAGTAAAACCTCAAGTCTAAAAGGAACGAAGAATATTTATAAATGAAGATCTCATTCCAAAAGATCAAGTAGAATTAAGAAAGGAGGTTCAAAAGGTAAAAGAAGCTAGAAAGGAAGGAAAATGGGCAATAATCAGAAATAGAAAAGCCGTTATTCGAGATTGAAACCAAAAAGATAGTAATAAATAGCAATTCAACATGCTTCGGATTCTTTCTTGGAACTGTCGAGGCTTTCCATGGAACAAAGGCCCCAAGCTAAGTTGGATCTCGAATGATGTTGATATTATATTGCTTGTTGAAACTTGGGAGCACGAATAATCTAAGGTCTCTAACATAGATGGCTTTGCACTATAGTCTACCTGGAACAAGCAATCCTCCCATAGAGGCATTGGGGGTATAGCTTGTTACATTAAGAAGAACATCTCCCCCCATGATAGGATTTATAAAAATGACCCTTACAACCAATATAGTTGGATAGAGATTACTGACAGTAATGATAAAAAGACCTACATAGAAATCTTTTATTTCCCCCCCATCAATTCTACCTTCTATAAGAAAAAGAACCTAGATAAAAATAGTCCTTACAATGGTTTAGAGAATGATATTTCTAGCCTAAGGAATGGAGGTAATATCCTTTTAATGGGTGACTTTAATGCTCGAACTTCAAGAAACCAAGTTATTCTTCTAAGCAATCATTCAAAACCTAATACTCTTTGGTTAGATGAAGACCTTACTCTGGCTAGTTGGTACAAAAGGAGCTCTAAAGACCTCGGGGAGAATTTGTTTGGGTCGGAGCTAGTCAAGCTCTGTAATGCTCAGGATCTCATAATTTGCAATGGTCTAAAGAAGTGGCCCAATTATAGCTAGATGACCTTCATCCATGGGCTTGGTAGCAGTGTGGTAGACTATGTTATTTCCTATCTCCCTTTATACAACAAAATAATAAATTTTGACATCTTAAACTACCACGAGCCTGACTTTGATCATAGACCTTTACATATAACTCTCAATTTTGTCATGCATAGAGATCCCATAGAATATAATCCTTATAACCAAAAGAACTTATTCTTTTATACAAATAAAAATGATCTCTTTCTAAATGAATTAAAAACTAATTTGCTTCCTTTATCTAGTATAGACAACATAGAAGACCTCTATCATAATTTTACTACAACCCTCTCATATTCTATTGACAAGTTCTCAATTGAAGTTTCAAGTAATAAAAGAAATAGCAAAACCAACCCATGGTATGACAAAGATTGTAAAAGTGCGAGGAGAGCAATTAAGGAAGCTGTTGATGAATCTCTTAAAATTGGCGAGATAAAAATATTCAAAGCCCTAACTAAAAGGAAAAAAAAGGCAGTATATTCGTAAAAGACAAGAGAATCTCTTACACCTTTCTAAGGTAGCTCCTAAGAAATTTTGGAGGCAAATTCTAATTAGGAAAACTAAAGATAATAGTAAAATTGCTTTACACGACTGGAATTCCTATCTTAAAAAGCTTTATGAATCTCCAAATGTCATGGATAACTTTGAAACCCTACTCACAACGAAATAAGTTTTCTCATTAGAAGACATTGATTTTGGGGTTAAACACCTGACAAATGGGAAAGCTAAGGACATTGAAGGTTACCAGGCGGAAATCTTAAAAATTGGAGGTCTTGTCCTCATCCCCTACATCCACAAGATTTTCAATCAAGTGGTCAAGCAAGGGTTCCCTAAACCATGGACTCAGAGCCTCATTATCCCTATTTTTAAAAGTGGGGATACAAATAACCCCTCTAATTATCAGACAAATATGATCAGCCCTCTCTTAGCCAAGTTATATGGTATTATTTTAGAAAAAAAGTTGAGCATATGGCTTGAAAGTAAAGGTAAGTGGGCTAGAGCCCACGCAGGTTTTAGAAGCCAGCACTCAACAATGAACCACCTCGTTACGCTTAGGATCATTGTGGAGGAATGCCTTAATGATAAATCCAATCTCTTTTGTTGCTTTGTGGACTTTAGAAAGGCTTTTGATATGGTTCCTAAAAACAACCTATGGAATAGATTAGAAGAGCTAAAGGTTCCTTTTGAGTTGAGAGTTGCCACTATAAGGTTATACGAGAATGTAATTGCCAAGTTAAAGAGAAATGAGGGGTGGTCGAAAGATATTAAGTGTAATATCAGAGTTAAACAAGGTTACCCCCTCTCCCCTACCCTATTTGGCATTTACATTGATAAGCTATAAGGTTGTTTAGAGGAAGCAGGCTATGTTGGCACGATCTTAGCTGGGATAGTCATCGTCCTTCTTCTCTATGCTGACGATATTGTTCTTCTCGCAAGGTGCCCATCTGATCTTGATAAGCAACTTAGACTTATTAACGATTTCTTCTCTACCATGGGTATGATTGTTAACACTAACAAAACAAAAGTTATGATTATCAAATCCAAGAAGGACACTTACACTAATTTTATGTATGACATTAGTAACTTGGAGGAAGTGTCTTCTTACAAGTACTTAGGAATTGATATTCATCACAAGCTCAACTGGAACTATAGCATTGAGAAAAGGATTAATGGGGTGGAAAGCTTATTTTCGTCTTGAAAATAATTGTAAAACGGTAAACCTCGTAATGTAGGATAGAAAAAAGTTCCTCTTTGAAACTTTAGTCACTCTTGTTATTTTATATGGATGTGAGGTTTTTGGTTGCAGCATCTCTAGAGAATCCTAGAGAAAGATTGAGCAAATCCAAAAGTGTTTTATAACGTATAACCTCAAAATTAAAAGCAATACACCCTATCCTATTCTCCTTATAGAAGTGGGTATTTCCCCTATCGAGAGCCTAGCTATGACTAGGCTTCTGTTGTACAAGCACAAACTCATAACATAGGAGACCATAACTTCCTAAGCTAGCTTAAAATTCTAGCCAAAAACCACCTAAGGCTCAAACGA